>ML790166.1:0-22678 GCA_009831015.1 Picea engelmannii | reverse complement strand
CCTTTTAGAAGGAAACTTTAGTAAAGACTCAAACTTTGGTGGTAACTTCAACAAACGGAGAGACCTACAAGGAGGCTAGTCTTTCTCCATGATGACTCAAGACTTGAGATATAAAACCAAATCCTAGGGCCAACTAACAATCAGAGAGCACACAAAAATAAAGCAAAAAATCCAAATGCACACAAACAGGATATAGTAGTTGAAAAGGGCCTCCCTCACTAGAGTAGGTATGCCTCTCCCAAGAGGGGCCTAAGACTCCCTTCAAAATATTGGACGTATTAGAATCAATGGTAAGGGCCCTCATGGGATTAACAGTGTAGTCTGTCAAATCCCCTCAGAGAGGTAATCCTCCATAAAGGTTGTGTGTTGTTCAACCCTTATCTGACTCAGGGTACCTACAGAATAACCCCTCCAAGTAACCTATGTGCCTACTTATGTCAAGCAACTAGAGCCACCACAATACAACTAATGTGCAGGCAAACAATCGTGAGTCTCGTCCACCATATGGGCAGGGTAACAAAGCCTGAAATATTGAAAGCACCACCTCTCACGGAGGTAAAGGTACTAGCAAGACCCCCATATACGAATGAAACCACATAAATATATATGGCGCTAAGAAGGTATTAGAGGGCTATCTCTGCAACCAACTTCGCACGACCTCGTGCTTAACTCCAGTGTGAGCGGAGCCTCATGATGTCACTAATTACATAATGGATTTCACCACTCCCTAGTCATACACATATGTTTAGTTTAATAGCCTTGGATAAGTTTACTCATAAAATACTATTCCAAGGCCCTATATCATATGCTTGCTTGTGTACTCTGAAAAATAAAATCGTTTCTAATCAATTTTAGTTAATCAGCATTACTTTTAATGGATTTTTTTTACTCAATAGGTATGGTCGTGAAACTGATGATATTATGACTCAGCATATCAAAGAAACGAACATAAAACTAGTGCTAAGTCTTAATCTTAAATTCTCAAGAGATGGCATGCTTCACATGCAACTTTCAATGCAACTTCTACAACTTCAATCAAATGCAATCTTTCCAAATGTGTTGTCAAGATCAATACTAGATAATCAAAAGAGAAAATGCCATAATGCAAAATGAGCAAAAAAAAAATTGTATTTTTGATATGAAGGAAAGAAAATGAAAGGACTAAATAACAACTTCACACATAGACCCTACTGCAAGCAAAAAGAGACAAGCCAAGTAAGATACTAGGAAGCAAACACTCAGATCAATGTGCAAGGACAACCAATAAAAAATAAGATAAGAAAGAATACCACCCGAAAATTCAACAATAAGAAGGTTTCCTATCACTCTGTAAGCACTCAACAGTTAGGATAGAGACCCAAGAAGACTCAACAACCAACAAAACTCACCCATCAAACACCAAACCCAGCTAGTAAGCCAAAAAGTTGATGTACACGACTGTTTGAGAAAAAATCGTGTATGTACACACCCTATAGAAGGACATCTCACGTATGTATGCATTTGTCAAGGGAAAACCCATGTATATGTAGTAAAACACTGTCAGGGAAAGTATTAGGCCAAGAAACTCAGATGCAAAGTAAAAATAGGTTGTCAAGCAACAGGCGACAAGGAAACTTAGTCTAACAGAGAGAAAGTCAAGGAGAAAAACATTCCAAACCCCAAACAGAAGATTCATTCCCCAGTATGGTCACCAATTCTGTTACAAGGAAAATCTCTTTATGGCATGGGGTAAAACACAACAGATCGAATGAAACACAAAAATCAACTCTAATCTCAAGGATGCTATATAAATGAAAATGCTAACAAGACAAGATAAATATCCTACTTCGTCTAGATGTTCGATGAAGACCATCGTTGAGCACGCAACTCAAATATTTATACCTTCAACTTGTCCTCAACAACCAAGATATGCAAGCATATGGTGATAATATATAATGTTAGCACATAAACTAGCATAATCCATTAACATACATTACAAATACACCCATGGAATAATAATTAAAATATTTGCAAGATATCAATTGGACGAGAAAAGACTATTTCTATTAAAATAGTCAGCAGAAGTGTATAGGTGACAAACTTTTGTGACGGTACATCTCGAAACCGAGAAACTAAGTCCCTTCTAGTTGTGCCTCCACCACTTCGATCCTCCACTGAAGGAAAGCTCATATAAAGGAGACAATGAGTTTCTCCATCAAAGAAGGAAGAGCTTGGGGGCTAAACAATGAGTTCAAACTTTAAAGGATAAAGGGATGCAGACTCAATGTGAAGTGAAAATTTCTCTAAAGTATCTTTGCTCTCAAAAGTTGAATTCTCTCCTCCTCCACGGCTTGGATATGGATCAATTTATAGCCCTCAAATGGAACTGAAGGGTCGATTCGAAAAGTTTCCAGTATATGGAAGGTCAAGGATCATAGATCTCATGATGCAACATGGAAACCCAACACAATTTTTAATTTTGAGCACCAAACCCGATGTACGCGGGTTGTAGTGGAGCAACCTACGTATACACTTGTTGTCTAACTAGTAGGGCACGTATATGTGGAAAAATGTGTTTTTTTGGCTCTGAAAGGTGAAAAGGGGACTTCAAGTCTGCATAGGGAAATGGAAATGCCATCCAAGCAAGTTGCATGGGGTGAGGCAAAATTATCTATAACAATAGAAGTGGAGGACTATGTGGGGATATCAAATATGTGCTCAAAAGATAATATTCAAAATTTCTTTAAAGATATTTGTTTGAATCCAAGACTTCTCCCTTGGAAGGTGCTACCCATTCTAATTTCTTTAGGCTTGTTGCTAACCCAAAATGTGAGCCTCTTTTGAAATAAATCTTTCCCTTCCATCAAAGTCTCGAAGAAGGTAACAGCTTTGCTTCAGTTCAATAAGGCCTCTCCATCTCCAAAGTTCACCAGAGTCCTCGAAACTTTGATTAATAATAAGTAAATACCCTGGGGATTCTTTGATGGGGCATGTTAGGGCCCTGTAAAGATATGTGGCTTGGGAATTTTATTATTTCTTACACAATCACTTACTATATTGGGAGAACTAATATTGGATCAGGCACAAACAATATAGCAGAGTTCTCTGCTCTTTTTTCTCTTCTACAATTGGCAGAAAAAAAAGGGAGTAAATGATATACAAATCCATGGAGACTCAAAATTATGTATAGACTGGATGAAGGATTCGATACAGCTTTCCCACTTGGAACTTCAACCGATAGGCCAAAAATTGAAATATATTTCCATGATTTTCAATGATATCCACTTTATCCACATCTTCGAGGAACAAAATACGGAGGCCAACTCACTCTCTAAAGAGGCTCTCAAGTTGAATGTTAATGCGATTATAGGGGAAGAATATTCGGGTTGAACTTTGGTTTCCAGGATTGAAGAATCCTTCTTCTAATCATTTTCTACTAGTTTTGTAGTATTGGGAAACATCTGTTGATGTAATTTTGCAAGTTTGAGATCTATTTATTAGGTCAGTTTGGTGAAATATACTTTTTTTCAGGTCGATTGACCCATAATAGTATGTGTGAAAGCACCTTTTGAATGTACATTCTATATATTAATAGAAAGTGTGATTTTTTTTAAGAAAATATAAAGTACATGACCCTATTAGAGGTAACCTTGACAATGACCATAAAGGAAACTAGCTTTCATGTGGATATTATTTAGGCTGAAATCACCTTATGAAAGAAGTGTCGAATTAAAGTTGTGATAAATAGAACTTGCTAGACTAGACATCTTTGTGAATAGAGTTGGAACATAAGCAATGTTGCATGCAAGTGGCGATCATATAGTTCCATTCAATTTTAATTTTAATTATGAGAAATAATTATTTATAACGGTTTTGTTAATTTAGTTATTGACTGTAGAGTGAGAGTCTCTAAAGTATGATCATATATATGTTTACATTTTGGTATTGGTATTAGCATTTTTTTAGATACATTTCCTCATAGACCTCCTTTAAATGTAGATCGTGATTTATCTAACGTCTATAATAATTTCAATTTTTGTTACTACACTAAAAGACATAAGCAACATGGTATTTTACTCCTTGCCTTTGTGTCAAATAGCCTTGAATGAAATTTGCAGTAGTTTAAAAACACTCGTGTTTCTTAATGTGATGTAAATGATCATCTCTTTGCAATTTTTAAAATTGGAAAAACAAATGCTTACAAAAGTTAGGATATACATATTTATAAGAAAATGTTTTGTAACTTAGCTAATTTATAAGACATAACTTTATACAACTTTAGAAAAGATTTTGACATAGTGCCCATGATTAACCTTTGGAATAGGTTAGAAGAGATCAAGGTTCCTCTCGAGTTGAGTGTTGTTGCAATAAGGTTGTACGAAAACATTATTACCAAGTTTAGGAACATTGAGGGCTAGTCAGAAAAAATTAATTGTAATATAGGAGTTAAACAAGGTTGTCCCCTATCCCCTACCCTTTTTGGCATGTACATTGACAAGTTAAAGGGTTTTTTGGAAGAAACATCTGTGTCAACTTGACTCTCATTGGTATAGTCAACAACCTTATGCTTTACAATGATGATATTATTCTTATGATGACGAGTCCCTATGATATTGACAAACGACCAAAAATCCTCAAGGACTTTTTCTTTAGTACAAGTATGATTGTAAACATTGACAAAACAAAGGTTATGATAATTGAATACAATAAGGTCACTTACACTAATTTTGTGTATAACAACAACAACAACTTGAAGGAAGTGAATTCTTATAAATATCTCGAAATCAATCTTCATCACAAGATTAATTGGAACTGTAACATTGAGAAAATCTAAGGCACCATATCTATTATATAAAGTAGAAATAGAAATATTATGACAAATACCAATGGAACAACAAAATATAGAGAATAATAACACCAAAAATGATACCTTTATTGATAGAAATCCATGTTCACTTGTCTCTKCCAAGGGGAAACCTCCAACAAAGAAGAGCTCTAATACAATAAYTCTCAAGACAATACTTTCCCATGCCRTCTACTTCTATTTATATTAATTCTATCTTCTAAACAACATTCTAGAGGAAGATMTTTCTAGAAGTGGAAGCTTCTATTAAGTCTTCTTACATTAGTCTAATTGTTTACATTATTATATAGGACTTATTTACTAATGTCGGCCTTTATTACATAGAAAACATATTATTYTACCTGCATGAGGGGTTAGGGAGGTTAGGTCCCTAACATTCCCTCCCCCTAGAAAAATAGTCTTGTCCTCAAGGCTTGATATGGATAAATTGTTGCAGAATGGTAGGCGGCTCCYAGGTGGCATCTTCTAGAGGTGTATCCTTCCACTGAACTAATTCCTTGATGGTTCACTAATAGAGACGATGCTTGCGTTGGTCCAAKACTTCTTGTGGATGCAACCAAATGGATCCTGATTCATCCAACTCAAGGAGACTAGTTTTAGTTTCACACTTAGTTCCAATCACTTTATTTAAGCATGTGATCCAGGAGCATCTCTCCACGTCAGCCAGCCAGCCACGTCAGCCCGTGCATTCAAGGCTGAAGAGAGGCACAGCCCTCGTTTTCAATTTTGAAATTGAATGTAATTAAATGTTTTAGGTTTTTGAGCCTTGAGGTCGTGCTTTGCATAGGCGTAGAAGTAGGTAGGCCTTAAATGTTGAAGGCTGAGATCTAGATCCAGATTGTGGACTAGACAGCCCATTCAATGTAATTGAATAGGGTAGGTGAGGTTGGAGGGAAGAGCTCTAAGATCCCCCTCATGTAAAAAGATAATTGTATCTCATTTTGTAAGGAGAAGAGAGTGTGCACAAGAGAGAGCGAGTGTGCATAGAGAAGGAGCCGAGACTCTGTTAAAGTATGAGCTCGAGAACACCCTTGTAAAAACAAGCATTTGTCATTTAATACAAAGACAACAGTTTTTCCTGCATATTCCCTGTGTTGAATGAGTGTCTGTGTGTGTTCTTATTATGATGTAGATGTATGTTGTAGGTTTGCATTTGCAGGGAGTTGTTTGATTTTCAGGCTCGAGAGGTTCTTTGTGGTTTCATGCCAGGAGGGCGTGATAGAGTACTGCGGTCTCTGAATACCAGTGCACATAAGCACTTCTGAACTCTGTGGATTCAGACAAAGACGTGTCAGGCGGGCACAGTAGTTGAAATCATCAACTCGAGGAAGACCTTGGAGCTTGTTGAACACCTCAAGAGGAAAGGTTGTGTAGGAAAGACATAGTTGCAGACAGAAGCTCTGAGGAGTTCTGTAAAGCTCTGTCAGGTGGGCATTGAGCCAGTGCAAGGAGTGCACAGAAGAAGGACTCTGTTGTGAGTTCTTAAGAAGTCAGAATCATCTGAGGATTCTTGACACTCTGCCAGGAGGTCATTGAGACAGTGTGCAGGTAGGCACAGAGAGGGAGAGAACTCTTTGAGTTCTGTAAATTTGAAGAAGAATCCACTAAAGGATCTTCATAGGGTTACTGAACACCCTAAGGACTCAGCAATAGGTTGCTTGAGCAGACAGAGTGCCAGGAGGGCATCAGTTTCTCCATCTGCAGGATAAAGGAAGAAGGACTAAGTTCCTTAAGTTCTGAGTCTCAAAGAAGCTCAAAAGAGATAGCACTTTTGTGTGCAAAGACTCTGCAGAGGTGCAGAAGTCGCAGAATCCTTTGAGGATTCGAAAGGAGTAAGATCATGAGGAGTAGCGTTTTTATACGCGCAGGAGAAAACTCATAGTTGTGGAGCTCACAGAGGAAAGAAGGTAAAGGTCAAGGCCTTTTACATTTGGAATTCTTCCAAGTCCGGGAAGAAAGCGCCAAAGCTCGGTAGGAGCAACAGCTGTCGTCAGATTAAGCTGAAGAGATCTGGACCATTGAAGATTTCATGTCCAGGGAGCAGCAGCAGGAGAGCAAGAGCCAAAGAGATTCTGAGTCGTTGGATCTCGCTCAGAATAGCTGACAGCCATCAGATCTGTCGAGAGGAGATCGAGGTTTAAACCCTTGTAAGCAGAGCAAAAGTCCCGAAGGGGTTGTTGTTCCTGAGTTTATACTTTAAGGCTGTAAAGTATACCATCAAGGCATTCGTAAATGTTAAAAGGAATAATCTTGAGGATAAGAATTAAAAAGGAAGGGTGAAGCAGAATCAATTTCTCAACTGTCTTTGTCTAGCTTCTTGTTGTTCTTAGATGCTAATATCTCTCTCAATAGCAGCCCATGAACATTCTAATTCGGCCCAAATAGTTTTTGTTTGTAAGAAGGTATTAAATAGGTTCAAGGCAATACTAGTTTGATCTTGAAGGCCAGGTTCAATGTTGGGTTGTCTGCTACTTGGAACAGTCATGGAGGATAAGATTTTATCTAATCGTGAAATAATTTTAATCAAATGTTACTTTAAACTTTTAAGAGATGAGAATAGGAAAAACAATTTTAAAATTCGAAACACTAACAAAAATACATTCGAGGTCGTTTCTTGGATTTGCAACAATTTGAGAATTATAAAATAACAAAGAAGTACTACAGAAAAATATGAGGTTTTAATCAAGAAAGAATCTCATATTTCGACAGATAATAAAGAAAGAAAATGAGGTTCTAATGAAAGTTAAGTATTAAGGTTCAAATGATTAACAGGTCTTAAAATCGTTGATAGCAATTTCAGAGGAAAAACTGTAAATAATTTGATATCCAAACCAATCTGAACTAGAAATCAAGGATGCAGATAACTTCAAATTGATTATTCATTAGAAAAACATTGAACGAAAAATACAATAAAGTATAGTAAACAAGGTTGAAGAACACATAGCTGCAAATTTGCAGGATTCAGAATCTCGCTTGTAAAGTATATTATGATGATTTGAAAACTATTATTACAATCGGCTCTCTCCCCAAAAGTAAAATCTCTTTCTCAGTCTTTAGAAAATACATTTATACATCTTCATCAAATTTTTCTTGTTGGTGACTAACCAACTTCCTAATATTATGGTTACATATATGAATAATGTCAACCATTTACATTTCCTTTCTAATTTCTAATGATAAAAACTTTTAAAAAATGTTTTTATGCTTGTGTTGAAGAACTTCCTTTCTCCACTTCGAGACATTGAACACACTTTCCCAAAAATTTCACAAACGTTCTGGGAGCATCTAGTATATCATTTGCTTCAAACAAGAAAAATCTTTTATGTAATTCAGGCAAACGATTTTCTATCATCTTCTCTGTGAACTTAATAGTTTGCAACCTTAAGTTCGGTGTGACCATCCATCTGTTGATTTCGGTAATATTTATTAATTTAATTTTTGAAATCTCTATCTTCATTTCCTCCAGCTCTTCTTTGAACTTTAGCTGATGCTTGGAAATATTAATCTCACCTAATAATCTGTGGCAATCATTTGTTTTGATATTCAAAGAAGTTGTTTCTAAGAGATCAAAAATTCCCTGGCAATCATCATTGACATCTCTGGTCAATCTTTTATATTTGGCCAGGCCTGCTTCCCACACCTTAAGCATTATATCCCCTTTAACCTGTTCAGAAATGGATAATTTATGAATCCTTCCGACTTCTTCCTTGGTTGAGAGGGCTACTTCCTTTTGGAAAGTCGTTCTAGCCACTTTCGCCTCCCTTTCTTTCTGGAAAATATTTTCCAAGAATTTATTTGTTTCTTGAAAATAATTCTGGACTATTTCCAGATTCAAAAACACCTTCTGTTGTTCTTCCTCTATCTTCAAATATATCCCCAATGCCTATGTCCTAAAAATTTCAAGTTGTACTACTTGATTAGTAATAGAACTAATTTTATCTTGTAACTGTTTATTTTCTTCTCCTATCTTTTGTACCTATGCCTATGTGACCTGTATTATATGTTTAGCCTCCTCTAAGTCCTTTTGCATTTTCTGAATTTCTTGCATATCTTTTAGTCTAGCTTGTTCTAGACCCTTTTGTATTCCCCAACTAATATTTCTCTCAGTGTCTTTTAATTTGTCTTGCAACTGAATTATAGTTTGGTCCTTCTGTTCGAGCATGGTTGTTAAATTGCCAATAGAATACATATTTTTTGATGCTATAGCACCCATTGTACCTGCTAACTCCGTAGAAAATTCTCCATATTTGAGCTTCTTTCCATCTATAATGACCCTATGCTTTTTAATCATCCCCTCTCCTCTTGGATGAATTTCCTGTTTCAAGACTACTCTTCGCTTTTTACTGAAAAAGTAATCTAATGGGGGAATTTCATCCCTTGAAATTGGTTCTAGATCACTGACATACAAAGCTCCTTCATGAGGGGTTCCATAAGTTGACTGCAAAGGGGTTAAGGAAGTGATAGGACTACCGAGTTCTGTTGATGTTGTTCCTCCTATCTTTTCTGGAACATCCTTGGGGATTTCTGGGGTTGTTTCCATCTCTTTTCCCTTCTTTGTCTCTGATTCTTTTGTTTGAGAACTCTCTGTGTTTTGAGAAGGTATCTCAGTATCCTTCATGTTGCCTTTGGTATTTTCTTTGTCATGTGTATTAGTTTCAAACCCTGGAGGAAGCCCTTCCTGTTCTGGAGGTGGGGTCAAAACTTCACCCTGCAAACTCTTAGGTAGGAAACTTTGCCTATGGCTCAAGAATGACGCGAACCCAGTCTGTGAGTCAGGTGGCATGACCTATACTATGTTCAGTACTTCTTGATAGGATTTAACATCCTTAAATATATCATCATAAATAGATGTTTCTTGCTCATACACCTTTAGATTACAATGTATAAAATGCCTACTTATTATTTGGTAGGGGTCATACTTTCTGTGCTCAATATCTACTAATTTCACTTCTTCTAATAATTCAGCCTCTACCTTGGAATGGCCTAAATTTAATAAAGAAAATTTTCCGATATGAACAGGGAAAGATGGCCATGATTTCTTCTGAGCTGCTTTTAATTCTAATATAACACCACCCTTTACTATCTGATGGGATACCTCCCTGCACACAAATCTGTCCGGTAGGAATTTAGGGAGTGCATGAAGAGGAATGGAACAACCGTAAACCCTAATGTAGGAGAAATTCTCTTCAATAAACTAGTGGGCAACTGCTTTAAGATTTTCTGTGATTGCATCAGAAATGCGAGGTGGTTCGCATCCAAAAAATATTTTATGCATCGGAATTATAATAAAATGAAAGACCTCATAAAATGCATCCTTAGAATTTTCTTTCCAAAGGGCCGAGTGATATTTATGAATGGGTTCTAGCCAGGAAATATTCCAGCTCCAATTCATTAAAGGAAAAGGAGTCACATAACAGATTGCATCCATAATATATGTTGACATGTAAAAAGTTGTTGGTTGTCCCTTTGATTTTGCTGCTTTGTAGTTTAATATTTCCTGTGTTAGGTTATCTGACAAAATCTTATGCCAGTTAAAACCATTTCCTTCTAAAGCTTCTTCTAAAAAGGGCACCCAATCTGCATGAAAATGACAGGGATCTTTTCTCCCGAAAAGTCTACATAACATTATGGATACATATACCATGTATTCATTCAAGGATGTTGTAGCATAAATCCCATGGGAATCAGATCTAAACTTTGTTGGGCATCTTACCCATTCTCTAATCATATCCGGATATGTCTGGTCTGCTTCAATACATTCTTTCCTCTAAAACTCTGCTAAAAATTCAGCATTAAAAGTATGTTTAGGATTTAGCGAGAGTTTATACATTACTTGTATGTGCTCTGGCCTGAATGAGTCGACGATAACTCCTTGGTTGTTTATGATGCTCCTTGTTGGGATATCGACCTTATACAGGGCCCAGCTGATCATATCATTGTATGCAACGAGTCGTGGGCACGCGACGAGCTTATGAAGCTCTGACTCAGCTATGTCCCAGAAATGATTTTCAGAATCAGGATGAGCATTTTCAAACTCGTATTCCAGCAATTCAAAGATTTGAGTCCAAGATTTTATAGAATCTATAGCGTGACGAGTAGTGTCGAAGATGATATCTCCTTCCTGTGCATCTTCATTTTTCTTCAGTGCCTTTTTGGGTGCCATGACTTCTGCGTTTAATTGAAAACCTATCACAGAAAATGGATGAACGAGCTCAACTTAAAATGAAAACACAGACATTTGAATGTTCATTTTTAATATATTTAAAAATTACAAGATTGACCCAGTTGTCACGAATTTAAGGCTTTTAATGCGGAAGATATATTTCCAAGATACGCATTTAATGTCCGTATTTAGGCGTCTTCGGGTTTTTAAAAAAAACGAGACACTTACTCAATCGAAAAGCGAAACTTGAATAAGCACTTAAAGATTGATTACCATTAATCTTGTTGTGAAAAAAGGTTGATTAGTGCTAATCATAGATTAAAGTTGAAAACTTTGCTTTTCGGGATTTCAGAAATCATGATGTCGAGAGGTATGTCGTCAATGAAAAACGATTTCTGAAAATGCGAAATCGCGATTTTTTTTTAATTAAGACTTAAAAAGATTTTAGCAAATTAATTAATTGATATTTAAACTTTTTCGGGATTTCGGGGATCCTGATGTCGAGAAGTGTATTATCAATGAAATCTGTTCTCCAAAATCGCGAAATTGCGACGGTTTTACTTTTTTTTTTAAGCAAGACTTAACTCATCTTAATTAACTAATTAATCATGATTAAGGCCAAAACAAAATTAGTTTGATTGAACGCGAACTGTGGATTGGTGTTTCGTGATTCGGGATTTTGGGAAACATGATGACAAGAGATGTGATCTCACTGAACCGCTATCCCGAAATCGCGACATGATTATCTTAACCCTTAACCTTTCTTAAAAGGGAATTAATTAATCTGTGTTTTAATTAAGACTTCAACATTTCAGGAAATCAGGGATCGGGATTTCGCGATTCGATTTTCATCGAAAAAATTGTTTGTAGCAAACCCCGAGTCCCGAAAATTCTTTAATCTTTATTTTAAAATCATTAGTTTTAAAATTTAACACGTTTTAAATAATTTCAAATAAAAAACGTCGGGGGTCTTATAATTTTGTAAGCATTTGTCCCTTTTATTATCCGAATAATTAAAAACTTTAAGAAAAGGTATCATGTGCTTAGGATTGATAACGAAACTCATGTTTTGTGAAAATCCAGAACCCGAAAAAGAAAAAATTTAGGCCTTAGGGATAAAAATTTAAGAACTGTTTCAACAAGGGTATCGTATCGGGAATTCGGCGTTCGGGAGTTCAGGAGTCCGGAGGACGAAAGTCTGGGCACTCGACATCAGAAATCATGAAAGGGTGAATTAGATCTAATCCATCCATCTGCGGGAGGATGCGTGTCGCAAAATCATCCATTTAGGAGATTCAGGCACCGGGACTCACAGAGGTGAGCATCTTGACTTCGTATCTGGAGAAGTCTCGTGAGGATTATTGCCATCCATTCGGAGGAGGACAGGTGTCGTGAGATCGCCCATATCAGGGATTCGGACATCGGGAGTCATAGAGGGAAGTCTTTAGACTTTGCGAGTGGTGAAGTCACGAGAAGATCAGGACCGTTCATCTGAGAAGGACGGGTCGCAAAGATCAAGGGATCTCACGAACTTGGAGGTTTGCAAGGTGAGAGCACAAATTTTGGGTGCTCCAAGTCGCGAAGTTGCAAAATCACGAGGAGTGGAGACAGTCGTTGGATCTAGGTCGAGGGAGGACCATTGGATCAGGAACCTCATCACGCGTTTCATGCGTTCGGAGGTTCGGAGGTTGAGAGGACCTCATCTCGACTGTAGAAGTCACGAAGTGTCGAGAGTCGGGCATGAGGGACACGTGGCAGAACCACAAGGTGGGCCCCGCGTGGTTGACAGGCGGACACGCGCCATAGGGGGAAAGGAATCAACACTTTGTTGACTTCTCGAGTCTCGAAGATTCGTGGGATAAGAGCACGGGAGCTCGACGCTACAACTTGCGGAGTGGCGAGTTGCGAGAAGTGAGAATGGAAGGTCAACCCTCGTTGACTTTCAAGTCTCGAAGGTTCGCACGAGAAGAGCACGGAGGCTCAACCCTTCAACTTGCGAAGTCACGATGGGAGATAGTGCTTAGCCTAGCCGGTGGTCATGCGCAGAGGGCACTGACAGAAGGGAGCTATACCCATTTCGTGATCTCGAGTATCGCGATATTGGGAAGGAAGAGTCAGGAGTTTCGACTCGCGAACTCGCGAGATTGCGAGTTGCGACAAGCGCCTTTGGGAATAGGCCTTGGTCATAGCATTGTGGTCACTTGGGGAAAAGGTGGAGCTCACACCTAGTGCTGTTCGCATAGGGGAGCTTCCGAAAAGGACCTGTGGATCGATTGGAAGGAGATTCCAGTAGGGAATCGAAAGAGCTACTTCAGCTCAGGGAAAATCTATTGTTGAACGATCCTTAAGACCGGGAGGTCACGCAGAGACTTTGTCAAGGTAGAGGTGGTGTCTGCGTCAAGTGGTATCAGAGCTTGAATCTTGTATGTAGATTTAAAGCAAGGGAAGTTGGAGGCGAAGGAGCACTCTGATACACATCAAGTGGTATCAGAGCAAGAAGGAGACAGGAGGAGCAAGAAGGAGACAGAATGTTGAAACTCTGTAAGGATTGTTTGTAGGTAGGCAATAGTCCATAAACAGTCAGGAGGACTGTAGAAGAGGCTGGAAACACTCAAGGGTACAGAGTGACAGCAGCAGGTTTTCCAGGAGGGCAGATAGGAACAGCAAGATGGCTACTAAACGCTATACGAGTGTTGGAAGGAAAGACCCAGAGCTGTTGAGCGAAGCTAAATGGGATGAAGAACTCGCCGAGATGAATGCAAGAATGGATGAAATTGCATTTGAGATGCAACAAAATGCCAAGTCGAGATGGGTATATGAATGGCCCATGGGGAAGCCGAAGGTAAAATGGTCAGTCAAGGAATTGATGGCTAGAAGATAGCATAGGCTGTTAAGAAGATGGTTGAGGCATGCTGAAAACCTCAACAGACCAGAAGAGAGGGTTCAGATATGTGAACTGGAGACTGGGAGAAATATCAACGATGCAGAGGATAAAATGGGATCAGCTGAAGATCTCAAGCACTGCCAGGAGGGCAGCCCAGAAATTCCCAATTGCCAGGTGGGAAAAGAGTTGAGGTCAGTTGAGGATCTCACAAACTGTCATGAGGACAGCTAGGGAATTTCACATTGACAGGAGGGCAATGGATCGAGATCACTGCGGGATCTCATAGACTGCCAGGAGGGCAGCAGAAAGTATCCAATTTTCCAGGTGGGCATGAGAACAGAGATGGGATTGTCTAAAAGTCTCATGGGATCGGAGGTAAGTTCAATTCAGTCTGAGGTGCTGATGAAGATGGGACCAATTGATCTCATAGTCTACCAGGAGGGCAGCGAAGAAATCCCAATTTGCCTGGTGGGCATGGATAAGCAAATGAGACTGTCTGAGGGACTCATAAACTCATAGGTGAGTTTGAATCAGCAGATGAAGCTGACAGAAGAGGAGGATCTGAGGAGCCTTCTAATGATTGGGGGAATTCATGTATTCCTACCATTTTCCCAAGAGGAGGCAGAAATCTGTGTGACGGATGTTGAGGCAGCAACAGCAGAAGCAGGACAGCCAGTTGAGACTGTCAAAGACGATTTGGAGCAGGTATTTGAGACTGCCCAAGCAGAAGAAAAAGATGATCATTCTGAGGAGTGGCTCAATACTTTCATCCAGGAAGCTAAAAAGATTGCAGCATTTGAGCTTGCAGAAGTAGAAGAAGAAGAAGCAGATAGCGTTAATTTGGCTAATGTGTATGAGCAAATTGAAGCCCTGGAAGAAAGGGTGAAAGTGTAGAGTGTGCACATCCAACAGGTGAAGTTGGAAGCAGCTAATGAAGAAGGCATGGGAGATCATTGCGATCTTCCAGACTACAGAAAACTTTTGCAACCGAGGAGACTACATGAGCAGAGCCAGCCACTAGAGCCATTGGATGAAGTGATCGAGATGATCATGTCAGCAGAGACTGCCAGTGAGGAGAAGCTGAGCAGAAAAGAAGCAGCGTAGCAGCAGCAGCAAAGAGATGGAGCAGATGAACAACTCCAGAAATTTGTTTGGGATCCAGGAGGATTTCCAAAGCTGAGAGTGGAAGCTCATGAGCATGAGCTCATGAATTTTGTAGCTGAGGAATATGATGCAGGAGCATCTCTCCATGTCAGCCAGCCAACCACGTCAACGCGTACATTCAAGGCTGAAGAGAGGCGCAGCCCTCGTTTTCAATTTTGAAATTGAATGTAATTAAATGTTTTAGGTTGTTGAGTCGTGAGGTCGTGCTTTGCACAGGCATAGAAGTAGGTAGGCCTTAAATGTTGAAGGTTGAGATCTAGATCCGGATTGTGGACTAGACAACCCATTCAATGTAATTGAATAGGGTAGGTGAGGTTGGAGGGAAGAGCTCTAAGAGCCCCCTCATGTAAAAAGTTCATTGTATCTCATTTTGTAAGGAGAAGAGAGTGTGCACAAGAGAGAGCGAGTGTGCATAGAGAAGGAGCTGAGACTCTGTTAAAGTCTGAGCTCGAGAACACCCTTGTAAAAATAGGCATTTGCCATTTAATACAAAGACAGCAGTTTTTCCTGCATATTCCCTGTGTTGAATGAGTGTCTGTGTGTGTTCTTATTACACTGTAGATGTATGATGTAGTTTTGCATTTTCAAGGAGTTGTTTGATTTTCAGGCTCAAGAGGTTCTTTGTGGTTTCATGCCAGGAGGGCGTGACAGAGTACTGTGGTCTCTGAATACCAGTGCACAGAAGCACTTATGAACTCTACGGATTCAGACAAAGACGTGCCAGGCAGGCACAGTAGATGAAATCATCAACTTGAGGAAGACCTTGGAGGTTGTTGAACACCTCAGGAGGCAAGGTTGTGTAGGCGAGACACAGTTGCAGACAGAATCTCTGAGGAGTTCTGTAAAGCTCTGCCAGGTGGGCATTGAGCCAGTGCAAGGAGTGCACAGAAGAAGAACTCTGTTGTGATTTCTTAAGAAGTCAGAATCATTTGAGGATTCTTGACACTCTGTAAGGAGGGAATTGAGACAGTGTGCAGTTAGGCATAGAGAGGGAGAGAACTCTTTGAGTTCTGTAAATTTGAAGAAGAATCCACTAAAGGATCTTCACAAGGTTACTGAACACCCTAAGGACTCAGCAATAGGTTGCTTGAGCAGAAAAAGTGCTAGGAGGGCATCAGTTTCTCCATCTATAGGAGAAAGGAAGAAGGACTGAGTTCCTTAAGGTCTGAGTCTCAGAAAATCTCAAAAGAGATAGAACTTTTGTGTGCAAAGACTCTGCAGAGGCGTAGAAGTCACAAAATCCTTTGAAGATTCAAAAGGAGTAATCTCAAGAGGAGTAGTGTTTTTATATGCGCAGGCAAGAACTCAAAGTCATGGAGCTCACAGAGGAAAGAAGGTAAAGGTCGAGGCCTTTTACATTTGGAACTATTCCAAGTCTGGGAAGAAAGCGCCAAATCTCAGGAGGAGCAACAGCTATCGTCGGATTAAGCCGAAGAGATCTGGACCGTTGAAGATTTCATGTCCAAGGAGCAGCAGGAGGAGAGCAAGAGCTGAAGAGATTCTGAGTCGTTGGATATCGCTTAGAATAACCGACAATCGTCAGATCTGTCGAGAGGAGCTCGAGGTTCAAACCCTCGTAAGTGGAGAAAAAGTCTCGAAGGGGTATCGTATCGATAATTCGGCATTCGGGAGTTCAGGAGTCCAGAGGATGAAATTCTGGGAACTTGAAATCAGAAATCACAAAAGGACGAATTAGATCTGAGTCATCCATCTGTGGGAGGACGCATGTCGCGAAATCATCCATTTCAGAGATTCGGGCACCGGGACTCACAGAGGTGAGCATCTTGACTTCGTATCTGGCGAAGTCCTGAGAGGATCGGAGCCGTCCATCCGGAGGAGGACAGGTGTCGTGAGATCGCCCATATCGGGGATTCGGACATCGGGAGTCATAGAGGGAAGTCTTTAGACTTTGCGAGTGGCGAAGTCGTGAGAAGATCAGGACCGTCCATCTAAGGAGGAAAGGTGGCAGAGATCAAGGGATCTTGTGAACTTGGAGGTTCACAAGGTGAGAGCCCAAAGGTTAGGTGCTCCAAGTTGCAAAGTTGCGAAATCGCAAGGAGCGGAGACAGCCGTTGGATCCAGGTCGAGGGAGGACCGTTGGATCAGGAACCTCATCACGCGTTTCGTGCATTCGTAGGTTCGGAGGTTGAGAGGACCTCATCTCGACTGTAGAAGTCATGAAGTGCTGAGAGTCGGGCACGAGGGACACATGGAAGAACCACAAGGTGGGGCCCGCGTGGTTGATAGGCAAACACGCACCGCAGGGGGAAAGGAGTCAACACTTCGTTGACTTCTCACATCTTGAAGATTCATGGGATAAGAGCACAGGAGCTCGATGCTACAACTCGTGGAGTGGCGAGTTGCGAGAAGTGCAAAGGGAAGGTCAACCCTCACTGACTTTCAAGTCTCGTAGGTTCGCACGGGAAGAGCACAGAGGCTTAACCCTTCGAATTACGAAGTCACGACGAGAGCTAGCACTTAGCCTAGCTGATGGTCACACGCAGAGGGTGCTGATAGAAGGGAGATATACCCATTTCATGATCTCGGGTATCACGAGATTGGGAAGGAAGAGTCATGAGTTTCGACTCACAAACTCGTGAGATTATGAGTTGCAAAAAGTTCCTTTGGGAATAGGCCTTGGTCATAGTGTTGTGGTCACTTGAGGAAAAGGTGGAGCTCGCACCTAGTGCTGTTCACACAGGGGAGCTTCCGAAAAGGACCTGTGGATCGATTGGAAGGAGATTCCAGCAGGGAATCGAAAGAGCTACTTCGGCTCGGGGAAAAGCTATTGGCGAACGATCCTTAAGACCGTGAGGTTGCGCATAGACTCTCTCGAGGCAGAGGTGGCGTCTGTGTCAACATGAGACATGAAAACAAGATGGATCTTAGAGTGACTTGGAAGAGCTAATTGGTAAGCCACGGACCCCACTCACTTGAGAATTATATAAGAATCATAAAACTTGGGGGCGAGTTTCTAACAGTGTTAGGCTTTGAGTGAAATTTTCTTATAAGGTTGTAGATGAAGAAACACCCGAACCCCTTTAGCAAATTAACATTCGGAACAACCTTGATATGCTTGTTACTTCATGTGATTCTAAACCATGACCAAATTTTCTTTGAGGATACAAAGAATGGCCTTGCAGGTTGTAAGAGCGTTGTTGACCTACAACCATGATGACTGACTTATTTCTTGATTTAGGTAAGCCAACAATGAATTCCATAGAAATATTTGTCCAAATAGTAAGTGGAATTAGGAGCAGTTGGAGTTTTCCTAGAGCTTTGACAGTTTCTCACTTATTGCATTGACAGATATCACATTCATCCACAAAGGTGTAGATGTATTGTTCCATACCTTCCCAGAAAAAAAGAAAAAAAAAATAATGTTTGAATCGTTCATGTTTTTTGGTGAAGCCTAAATGCCCAGTTGTGGGTGAAGTATGAAGCTCATAAAGCAAAGTGGATTTAAGTTTCAACTATTTGCATAAATATAGGTGACCTTTATAGAGAATCTCTCCATTGTACCAAGAGTATCCTGAAGAGGCTTGCAAATCTTGTTGTAATTGTTGGATCAGGATAGAAAGTTTGTGGTCTTGCAACCATTCCTAATGAACAGCTTGAAGCTAATCTACTACAATTAAAGAGAAGGAAAAGAGGGACACTTCTTCTTCATATATCATTGAAAGAACATCAACAACCACATTTTATTTTCCCTTCTTGTAACTGATCTCATAATCATATCCAAATAGCTTGGTCACCCATTTTTGTTTCTCTGGGGATGAAATTCTTTGTTCCAGAAAATACATGAGTCTACAATAATCAGTTGTAATATGGAAGCATTACCCCAATAGACAAGGATGCCAAAGATCCACTGCATGCAGAATAGACAATATTTCCTCTTCATAGGTCAATTGGCCAAAATGTCACTCTAAAATTTGTTTGCTAGTGAAATCCAAAGGTCGGCCATCTTGCAAGGGGACTTCCCTAATTCCTTAACCTAAAGAATCACAATCCAAGACAAAAGTCTTGGTGAAGTATGGTAGTGCTAGGAAAAAAATCATGTGCATAGCCTCTTTCAAGGCGTGGAAGGATTGATCAACGATGAGATTCCAACTAAAAGAATTATTTTTAAGGAGAGCAGTGAGAGGAGATACAAGTTTTCCATAATTCTGAACAAACTTGCAATAATAGCATGTTAAACCCAGGAAACCATGCAATATTTTGAGTGTTTTAAGACAAGGCCAATCCTTCATAGCTTCATTTTTCTTAGGATCCACCCGTACACCATCCTTTCCCACAATATGACCCAGGTACTCAACTTCAGAGGCTCCAAGAGCACATTTAGACTGTTTGATAAAAAAATTGTACTTATATAGTATATGTAGAACTTGATCCACATTGACAAGATGGAATTTCCAAGTTTTACTATAGATGAGAATATCAGCAAAGAAAACTAAGATAAAATGGCAAAGGAAAGGATGAAAGACATGATTCATGAGACTTTGAAAAGTGGAGGGGGCATTACACAGGTGAAAGGGCATGACCAATAACTCATAGTGACCCTCATGAGTTCAAAATGCAGTCCTGGGAATGTCTCCCTCTTTCATATGTATCTGGTGGTAGCCAAAATGGAGATCAAGTTTTGTAATGTATTGAGCACCACTCAATTCATCCAAAAGGTCATCAATGACATGAGTGGGAAATTTATCTTTGATTGTGAGTTTATTGAGGCTGCAAAAATCAGGACACATGCACAAATTTCCTTCTTTCTTGAGTACCGTGACTACAGGAGAAGAATAGGGGTTGGTACTAGGACGGATAACACCTACTGCTAGGAATTATTGAACAATTTTCTCAATTTCATTTTTCTGGGCAAAGGGATGACGATAAGGGAAAATATTGGGATGAACATTGTCTAGCAGTAGAGGATTGGAATGATCATGGACGTCACAGAAAGGAGGAAGTCCATGGGGAGTATTAAAAATAGCTTGGTGTTAGGAGAGTATAGATTAGAGGTTGGGATGCATAGAGGGTGTCTCAACGGCTTAAATGGAATGGAGTTGGGAAATAATGCTAGAATGACCTTTTTTTAGTAGCTTTTCCATTCGGTGGGAACTAATGATCTTAGGGGAGGCTGTTGTGATGCCTTGGAACTTATATTGTTGTCCCTCCTATTGGAATTGCATGGTTAAGTCTTTAAAATCCATGGTGATGGGGCCAAGAATGCATAACCATTCAGCGCCGAGCACAATGTCACAACTGCCCATGTCTATAGAAAACATATGATATTTCAAGTGGTACTGACCAACTTGTAGGCGCACATTTTCACAATGCCCCCCACATTTCATGGAATCGCCATTGATAATCATGATTTGAAAATTGTTGATTACACGGATATCGCAATTGATTTCTTGGGTAATGCAGTGATGAATAAAATCATTGGTGTTGCTACTATCAACTAGGATGATGACTTTCATATGCTTAATGTATCCAATTAACTTGAGGATTTGCGTAGAAGAGAAGCTAGTGAGGGCGTTCAATGAAATGAACAGTTCAAATTCTAGTGGATCAGAGGGCAGAGTAAGATCATTTTCTTGCGGTAGCTCTTCGACATAGGAAACATTGGGATCCTCATCAGAAACATCCTCAGAAATAGCCATAAAAATATTTTTTTCCTTACAGTTGTGCCCCAGAAAATATTTTTCATCACAATTATAACAAAGACCCTTGAGTTGGCATTCAGCCATTTCTGCTTGATTTGTTTTTTGGATCTTGAGATGATTGGTTAGAGGGGTGGGAATGGTGGGTATAGGGAGATTACTAAAGGAGGGTTTTTTGTTTTGGGAGGATACAACCTATTGTGCTTCCTTGGCTCATTTAGTAGCTTCCAACCAAGTCTAGGGGTGAACCATTAGGACTTGGGATTGGATTCCATCCTTCAAGCCACTGATAATTCAATCCCTAAATAAGGCATCCTACATGCCCTTTATTCTGAAAACTAAGAGCTCAAAGCAAACGATAAATTCTTACACTGTGCCATATTATTTCAACTTGGTCAAATGGCCCAAACGATGGGTGTAAGTATCAAAGAGTTCATAAAGATTGGAAAAAAACTGATCTAGGTGGATATCGGTGGCCACCCACCTTTTCCAACTGGCTCAAAACAATTTTCTGGCAATTTTGGCAATTTGCTATTTTTAGCGGTTTTAATTTTCGGGGCCATTTTGAGGGCTTAAATGTCGTTTTTTCGGGATATAGCTTCTCAATGATGGCATATAGCATTATTGAAGCCCCAAAATGAATATCCTCAATGATTCCTTTCCAAAGGGCTATCCTATGCCTAAAATGGAGATCGTATGCAAAAGTTACGACCCTGGGAAGTTAATGTACTAACTTACCCAAACGGGGCCCACATGACTTTTGGCACTTCACCTCCTAGGGTTAGGTTTTTGGATGTCTAGGGTTTTTGGCATTCATGTTTATTGTAAAAATTATTTCATAGCCTCATTGTAATCATCTTCTTCTGAATGAGCACAACCGTCACATCTCTTCTCAGAGATAAGCCGCCACCATTCCAACAAGCTTGTTTCTGCTACATTGTACAGTTTTCAACTTAATTCCTTATTGAATAGAAAACCAGTTTTATTGTATCTCTGTTATTTTGTGTTAAGTACCTGTTAATAATCCGTATTCATTTTTTTCCGCTCATAAAATCTGGATCAGTGGTATCAGAGCGGTCTGCTCCTTGTTGTCTTAATGCATGTCCCCAACGAGGTCGGAGTACAAAGAGTTGGGTCTCAAGCTTGTTTCTCCTAAGGAAAAAATCTCTCCCATGCCCAAGCTACCTCTCATGGAAGGAGAAAATAAATATGATGGGACAGGAGATCCTTTCAAACTGTTGATTGAGGAATCCCTCACGCAACAGAGGAATGAGATGATGGATAGTTTTGCGCAAATCCTTCAGCAACTACCAACAGGCGATGCATCTTCTTCGAGCGGAGGCCCTGCCCCCTTCAAGGTAAAAATAAACTTCAATATTCCTATATTTGAAGGTCAGATAGACGCATATGTTGTTGAGAAGTGGTTGAATCTACTAGAAGGGTATTTTTCTGTCCATAACTTTTTGAATAGGGAAAATATTACTTTTTATGCTCCTCAAAGTTGTTCCCCATGTCAAATATTGGTGGGAAACCTTCTGTGAGAAAAAGGAAACAGAGGAACCCTCATTATTTACAGTCACGGCCACCTGGGAATCCTTTAGGGATGTTATTAAGGAACAATACTACCCTGTTAGAAGTTATGACGACTTGTATACCAAATGGACCACACTGTGGCAAGAAAGAGACCAAGCAGTGCCAGATTTCACAAATATCTTCCATATCTTGTGCACCAAGTTGGGTATCAAATATTCAGAGTGACATCTGGTTCTCAAGTATCGTGGTGCTCTACATAGATACATCTAGACCAAGATGGAATTTCTGGACATCTCATCCTTGGGCGCAGCCTACCGATATGCCATCAAAATCGAGCAGAAGCTCAAACAAAAGATGCGGCAATTTGGGCCTGGGAACCCCTCACAACAAAAGCCAGTAAAGGGAAGCCCCAACCCATAGAACAAAGAACAAAG
>ML790165.1:341909-354928 GCA_009831015.1 Picea engelmannii | reverse complement strand
TTATCTGGTTCTCACATTGTCAAAACATAGAGGTTGTCAAATAGGGAACTGAAAATCCTCCAAGTCAAGTGTTCCAATCACCATAAGGCAGGGAGATACCCATGAAGGGTTGAAGGATGAGGTCCAGTTGTTCTGTGCATCCCTCCTTGAGGCACCCACCTCTTGGACGGGATCCAGCCCGTGACCCATTTCTTAGGCCAAAAATCTAAATGCCGCACTTTGACTGAGGTACCTAGTGGCCAAATTTAGGACATCTACCCAGGTGGAAATTATGGGATGCAATTGCACCTTGATTGGATTTTGTGTGGCTATTGGGAAATATCTCCAGCTCTTTCGGGATATGCCCCCTTTACCCCTCATTATAACCAATTATTTCATCCCTCACTAGTTTCTCTTCTGGTGACTTCAAACCCCACTGTTGAATACTATTGGAAGGTCCAGTTCTATTTGAGAGGAAGGACGTTACGTCTTCTAGGACACGAGCATTTGCTTTCTTTTTATTCCCCCATGCGGACAAAACTCACTTACCCACATATATGCTTCTTTCTCATTTTATGTATGATGCACATCTGATTACAGTTTGATTTGGATATATATATTATGCAAACATTCAAAGAAAAGACTCTTGTTTCTATATTACTCTCACCACTTTTTGCACACACTCACACAGCTAGTCTGACATCATAGGGGAACCCCATAACCCCCATCATTCATGACACTTGCTCAACCTCCCTCCTATCTTAGGGGGATTATCTGGTCATGCCCACTCATCGGCACCTCCTCCACACACTCCTATGAGTGCTACTATCTTAGGATCAGCTTTGCTTGGTTCTACATTACTTGGGTCAACTTCCCAAGGGCATCCATTCACTCACTCTCCTTTACATGGAAGCGGGGGACCCATTTCCTCTCAAGGAGGGAGCACCAACCCACCTAGCCCCCCTCATGGGTCAAGTTCACAATACACTATGGCTGGAGCTAATCGTCCCCCCCCGCACTGCAGATGCCATATTTGGCCTCTCTCAACATACCGGATCTCACTAAACTCACCAATGATCCTATATTGCATGATCCCACATGGCCTGCAATGCCAACAAAACTACCTTCAGACATACTAAAGTTTGAAGGAAAGGTAGGGGATGACCCTGCCAACCATGTCATGACCTTTCATCTATGGTGCTCTTCCAATAGCATTATGGATGATTCCATCATACTGAGATTATTTCAACACACACTCACTGGCCCATCGGCTAAATGGGATGTTGAAGAAAAATCAGGGTCCCACGCAACTTTTGAGTCATTGGCCAAAGCATTCTTGACCTTCTTCCAATTACCCATCCGCCATGAGAATGGTCTAGAACTACTTTCTAACTTCAAACAAACCTCAGCCACACACATCATTGGCCACATTCATGAGTGACGTAGGCGACGTAGTTTGTGCAAAGCAGAAACCACCAAGCAACAGTGTCTCGACTGGTTTCTTAGATCACTTGTCTCTCTCCTCAGTAAGGATGTAGCTTCCACCTTCCCTCAATTGGAAGAGGAAGCCATCAGCAAGGCCCAACAATATGACCTCATCTACACACAGTCAGGGTACTTATACACAGTACTTCCTGATCTTCCAAAACCTGTGCCATTTGGCCAAAACAAACCTGGGATGTCTCACTCAGCAGGCGGACTAATCGGCGCCACCACACACCATGGTCCACAACCCCAACCACCACCAATGTATGGAACATCTCAATACCCACTGACATATGGAGGCACTCCTTATTACCCCCCAACCCCTTATCAACAGCCATACCCTGTTGCTATACCTCCACCCATCAGTGGACTGCCATCAGCACCTCCCATACATCCACCTATTCCCACAAATAGTGGTACTCCCTCAACATCAGCTTATAGTAATAGTGAAAGCACTACGCCTTCCTATGTACCTTATGGATCAGTACCACCATAGAATCCTTACTTCTCGTTTCCTGGTCCCCCACAACCCATGGCTCCCCCACATCCTCATGCGGGGGTAAATTTTTTTCAACCCTCTACTTCTCAACAATACCAAAATTTTGAACAGTTGAACACAACCAATCCAACCCATCCATCGAACAATGCCAAGACAAAAGGATGGAATAGGACTAACAACAACCCAGGTCAAGGTGGGAATCAACCCCCACATCACCAACCCACTGGGGGAAACCAGAACCAAGGGAACCAAAACCCCCAAGGGGGAAATACTAATAATAAATGCCAAGGGTGAAATAATGTTAAAACCATATTCCCTTGTTCCCTTTGTGGTGAGTTCGGCCATTACACTCATCATTGCCCCCAGATCGTTGATTTCAAACTGTTGAAAGATTCTGGTAATCTTCCCCATTCTCCTGCACAAATTGCCCCTCAGCAGGCACCACAACAATACGTGCAACAACCCCTACCCACCATGCTGCAAAATACTATTCCACATCAAGGTGTGATAAACACCTAATAGGACACACAACATCCCCCACCTTAGGGGGGACAATACCTTAACCCCAACAAACCAGTAGAGCGTACAATTCTCCTCACCAGTGAGGGAGAAATCCTTCTGCAAACGCGTAATCGTCAGTATCATGCACCCGCTGAGTCTCCTCCCATCACTCCAGAGACAAAACCTACACCAACAGGACCCCCGTTGGTGATCCCTCACCCTTCCACTGAACCACCACTTTGCATCCATCACATCCCATTGCGTCGGAATGTCCACAACCCACAGGCTAGGGCAGCTCATAACTATAGTTTGGTAGATGAATTATCACAATCCCTGGCTGCCATGTTAGTCTTGGAAGTCTTCCAGACTTATCCTACTCATCGGAAATCACTACTTTCCACCTTGGGGGTAGTCGAACCTACATATACTCGATTCATCACCTTTGATCTTGATAGTGGAAAACCCTGTCTTCCCGCCTTGATCGCTTTTCAAATACCAGTGAAAATATGAAACATCATAGTTCATCGGTGTATCATCGATGAAGGTGCATCTACATGCATTATGTCCAAAACAGTATGGCAGAAAATTGGTTCTCCGGAACTCATACCCTCTGCCATCACATTACGAGCTTATGATGGATGACCATCCTCTCCTGAAGGGCTCTTTCAAAATGTCCCCATTGAACTCTAGGGCAAGACTATCCTCATTGATATCGAAGTTATCGACGCCCCACTCGATTATAATATCATGTTCGGTTGTAGTTACATGTACGCTATGAAGGCAGTGGCGTCTTCCGTCTTTCTAACTATGATGTTCCCCCACAATGGGAAGATCGTGACCATGGAACAAGTCTCACATTATGAGCCTACCCCATCTGCCAACCTCGATAACATTCTTCCTCTCATCCACACAAACCAAGATGCATATCCACTCGTCGAGATGGGTCCTGGAATTTTTAAATATCCATCCTTGTTAGGAACATACCATGGAGCACCACCACTCCTTCATCCTCCTAATCAAGTGTGCATCATATCATCTAACGGAACTCACATAGAGGATTCTCTTCCTCCTCAGGAGGCTTCAGTCATTTCTGACGTCCCAATAGTCGCAAAACCACTCCCATCGGAGCCTCTTGCACACTCATCGACCTCAACAGTCCATGGGAATAATCCCGTCTGGGAGACAGTCCCCCAACCCCTCACCCAAATTCCCTTCTTTTACCCTCCACCAGGTATCGAATATTTTCAGGTAGCCGCAATGCTCACACTCCCTAATATGGTGTTATATTTCCTAATTTGGTATTTACACCCACCAAATATGGTCCCTCGTCCATCCCTTCCCCCACAGGAAGGCCTCCCCATGACGATTCCCGTCCTTACCCCCATCACCCCCCCACTCACTAACCTCCCGGTTACAGCTGGGGGCAGGAGAAAGAAGAACGATCCCACCGCTCCACTTCCTTCATGCATTCCACCACCTTGCGCACTATGTGAGAAAGAGGGCCACCAAACCAACAATTGTCCATCACTACCTGAATTATGGAATTTGATCCCCCTCAATCAAACTCCCACAACACCCACCACTACTGGTAGTCCCACCACTACCACCCACCCTTCCAGTAGTAAAGGGTTGAGGACCAAATACGCTTGTGCTATATGTTCAGAGTATGGCTATTACACCCATCATTTCCCAGCACTGCCACGCTTTTGGTAGACATTAGCGGTTGTACGCCAGAACTTCCAGAACAACCCCAGTCCTGCTATGTCCTCGTCAACAAATATCATTGACATCCGCTATGTCACCACTTCAGTCAATGAACGTATGAGATGCCCTTTCTCTCTCTATGATTCATTAGCTCATCTTACATACCAGTGTCCTATGATCCTTGAATACAGGAAACGTCAATTGGCCCTGCTTCACCAACCCGCAGAGGCGATAATTAACATTACCTCGTCACTAGAGGATACTCATGTCATTTCTCCCAAGCCCAAGACACTCCCAACGCCTCCATGGTTCTTCAATGACGTCTCTGAGGATTTACCCCGCAACTCCCCCAACTCTCCTACTCATTCCCCTACGAAAACTCTCCACCCAACCACCACGGGTACCCCTCAGTACTTCAATATATGGTTTATGTCGAGTGAACCCTCACCATCTCCTAGCATGGTTCCCCCTACTTCTTCATCAGGGGGAAACCACACTGTCACCGATATCGCTCCTCATGACCCCTTGTATTCCCAATGATTCCAATACGATGAAGAAATAACTGAAGAGTTAAATCACTCGGACTCTCCTTGGGATGCGCTAAACCACCGCGCACTCTTCTCTCCACAGGTGGCCTCTATGCCTCCTAACCAAAACCCCACTTACGCGGTCGAAACCAAGGATTTTATCCCATAAGGGCCTATCTATTGGTTCAATAATCCCATTCCTGCTCTTGATGCGTTTGAAGAAGGCAACATGGTCAACATTTCCCCCACCATCAAAATCAACATTTCTATTAAACATGGCATCGTCGAAGAAATCACCATTGGAGCTGCTTGCACTCCTTAGGAAATCGTCGCATATAAAGCCCTCTTCCAGGAATATAGGGATATTTTCGCCTGGTCATACACAGAAATGCCTGGCCTCGATCCCTCTATTTTCGAACATCACATCGACACCTGGTCCGACATCACACCAGTTCGCCAGAAACAACGACCGCTACACCCATCCAAAGTTGCGACTATCAAAGCCGAAATTGACAAATTACGCGTTGTCGGGTTTATTTACCCCATCGCTTATACTTCATGGGTTTCCAACCTTGTACCCATCAACAAAAAATAGGGCACTATCCACGTTTGCACAGACTTTCACGATATCAATAACACATGTCCCAAAGACAACTTTCCAATGCCTTTCATCGATTAAATTATCGACGACTGCGTTGACCAAGAGGCTCTCTCCTTTATGGATGGATTCTCTGGCTATAACCAAATTCAAATCCACCCAGCTGATCAGTATAAAACCACATTCATTACCCCATGGGGTACGTTTGCATATCGTGTCATGCCTTTTGGCTTAAAAAATGTCGGCGCACCTTTCCAGCGGGCGATGACATACATCTTCCATGATTTGGCTAAAATCATCCTCGCCTATCTGGACGACCTCACAGCTCGATCCAAGAAACGCACCCAACACCTTGATGATTTACGAATCATCTTTCAGCGGTGTCGACAATACAACATCCGCTTGAATCCTCTCAAGTGTGTGTTCTGTGTCATTGTAGGGTGCCTCCTCGGCTTTATTGTTTCCCAAAGCGGTGTTACCGTGGACCCCCTCAAAGTCCAAGCTATCACCGAAATTCCACCTCCCTGGAATGTACGACAACTTCAGAGTCTTCAGGGCAAAGATAACTTTCTTCGACGCTTTGTCCCAGATTATGCCATACGAGCACATGGTTTCCTTCACTTACTATGTCACGACATCCCATTTTACTGGGACGGCCACGCCCAATAGTCATTTGACGATATTAAAACAATTCTTTCAAATGCACCTTTAATCAGTGCACCTGATTACAATCATGACTATATCCTCTATGTATCAACCTCAGCTGTATCAGTAGACGACGTCCTTATCTAGCTCAGAGATGGTAATCGTGAACATGTCATTTATTACGTTAGTAAAAACCTCTCAGGGCCACCCTTGAAGTATAAACATGAAGAGAAACTTGCTCTTGCAGTTGTCTTCGCAGTCCAGAAACTGTGCCATTACATTCTGCTTCGCACCACAAAGGTCATCACAGATTCCAACCCTATGCAGTACTTTCTCAGCCATCGACAAATTAACAACAAATTCGCTCAATGGATCGTTATCCTTCAGGAGTACGACCTCAAGTTCTCAACACCTAAGAGTAAGAAGGCCCTTGTTCTCGCCAAACTTGTCACGGCCCTCCCCTTGGACACCACCAGCGCCCTCGTCAACACCGACTTTCTAGACGAACATCTCTTTTACATCACTTCAGATGATCCTTGGTACGGTGACCTTCTTGTCCACCTCCAAACTCAAAAGTTCGGTATCCACCTTTCACGCGATGATCGTCGACGTATTTTCCATCAAGCCCCCTGCTACCTTCTCATCGGAGACATCTTATACCGACGGGGCATCGACACCATTCTTCGTTGATGCCTGACTATTGACAAGGCCGATAGAGTCTTAAACAACTACCACAGTGGCACATGTGGGGGCCATATTTTAGGTATATCCACTGCTCAAAAGATTATCCGAGCCGGTTACTTTTGTCCTACCTTATTTCATGATTGCATTCATGCCGTGAAACGATGTGAGAAATGTTAGCTCTACGCCAACAAAGCCCGGGCTCCCCCTGCTCTTCTCCACCCTGTCATTGCAACCGACCCTTTTTGCAAATGGGGCATCAACTTTATGACTTGTAATCCACCCTCCAACAGTGGTCACAAATACATCATTGTCGCCGTTGAATACTTCACCAAATGGGCTGAAGCTATGCCCACTTTCAACAATACCGCTGACACTACAACGCATTTTTTCTTTAACCATGTCATATCTTGCTTTGGAGTACCCCTCCAACTCATTTCTGACCATGGGAAACACTTCAAGAATGAGATCTTCGTCGAACTCTCATCTCGGTTAGGCTTCTCTCACGAGTTTTCCTCAACATATTACCCTCAGTCAAATGGACAGGTCGAGGTAGTTAAAAAAGTCCTCAAGACCATGTTACAGTGCATGGTTAATAAACATACAACCAATTGGCATCATATGTTATTTTCTGCGCTATGGGCTTACCGAACGGCTGTGAAAATCACTACTGGTTTCACATCATTTCATTTAGTCCATGGGGTCGAGGAAACTCTTCCCATCGAGTGCGAAATTCCCACCTTACGCACCGCAATTGAGCTATTACCTGACACTGCTCCAATGGAGCAGCGCTTGCTGAACTTGGAGTCTCTGGATGAAGATCGTCGATCTTCCTTACAGAACAACGAGGCAGCTAAAAAATGATCCAAGGTTACCTTTGATCGCCATGTCAACCTTCGATCATTCCGTGAAGGTGACCTCGTCCTGGCTTACGATATCTCTCATGATACCTTTGGCCATGGAAAATTTGAATCACTCTGGCATGGCCCATACATCATTCAACATTGCCTTACCAAAGGCACATATATCTTGGCCTCTCTCGAAGGCCTCTCTCTCAAAGAACCTGTCAACGGGTTGTATCTCAAGAAATTTTATGCTTAAAAGTAGTCATTCTACTTTAGGTTATTTCTTTTCTAGTGTTTTTAATCTTTTTTCTCCTTCCCTCACATCTAAACTATCCTTTGTGCTATTCACATATGCTTCCTCCACCAGCCTACCACATCGGTTACGCTGACGACGCCAGTCGTTGGACACAAAATCTCGCTTTGGCTGCTTGGTCTCTCTACACCCCCTCACATGACATGCTCCATTCAAGCGGCATATGTTTGGGGTCAACAACCAACAACCAAGCTAAATACATTGTTGTTATTGGCCTCTTGGCCGACACCCAGCATCATCGTATTCGTCACCTTAGCATCTTCCTCGACTCTCAACTAGTCGTTCTCCATCTTAACAATGTGTACCGCGTACGCGATCCGTGCCTCTTTCGCAAATACCTGCAGGTTAGGCTATTATCTCGACATTTTGATTCCATTACATTTACACATATTACAAGACAATTGAATCAATTAACATATCACATAGCTAACATGGTGTTAGATTGGCATATATCACATCAAGCTACACATACATAAACATCTCACAAATCCTGTCACAACATATATATAGAATAGACATCATCAACTCATTAGCAAAAAAACATGTAGACACCATATGAATCTCAAAATATGTATACTCATGTATATATAAAATCCCATCAGGCCATCCAAATGTTTACATACAAAAATACATGTATCCGCAGGCCAATGCAACACCTCGGTACAAAAAATGGGCTCACCAGCCTATATACAACAAAAACGATATACATCATGCACCACTCACAATGTCTCTATCGCGCCACCACCTTCTCCTCCCTCTGGCGGTGGTGGCCCACCACCACCTTCCCCAAGCGGTGGTGGTCCACCCACAGGACCCTCTTACCCCGGCGTTAGACGTCCACTCGTCATAGCAGCAACCACTGCTTCTCATCACACTATGGACCGCCATGGTGGTAGTACCCCCACACACTGCTCTAGGAAACTCTCGTCTTGGATACACGACTACATGCCCTCTGACACATCCTACAAAACTGTCTCCAGACGACGACGTATATCATCAAAATCCACTCCGGCCACCGTCGGAGGAGCGTGTGATGGCCCCGCACCAAGTTCATCGAACCAGCGCCTCCTCGCTGCCCTCTTTGGCTCAGCTGGTCACCCCACAACATCCTCCTACCGACGTATCTCCCCCTGCGGTAGTCTCTCTGACTCTCGATGAGCCAGCGCTCTCTACATCTCCACCTCGCGCCCGCGAGGTGCCACATCTGCNTGCAAAAAAAAAAAAAACAACAGATAGTATCAACATCTATATCATATACATATGGACTGCTATCTCAAAAAACAAAGTAAACCAAAACATGCACACCAATACTAAACATACCTCGATGGTCAAACACCTCCCTTGGAGGTAGCACCATGTCTGGGTCACCCCGGAAGTCCACCCCAGCATAGGGGTACCAAAGTATCACCTACGACATCTTCCACCATACTTGTGCCACCTCTGTCGAAGAGAAGTGGCCACCTTCGCCACCACCATGACGAAGCAAAACTATCGACCACCGCCTCAACCGTGGCTCTCGCACCCCCAGCACCTCCAGTAGGATCCTCGGGCGCAACATTGACACCCTCTCTAGAAACCAGGCCACTAGGATGGACTCGAATGCAAACTCCCCTGGACCAGTGGACCGACAGTGGTCCAACTGTGCCACCATCCGTGCATGCAGCATCAGCCCCCGAGCAAAATGCTCGCCGGCCAACACTCTCTCCAGCATCAGCAGCTGGCCACCACTAATCTGCTGGGTTGCCAGTGACCCATATACCCACACAATCATCACTTCTATACAATGATGCGCTAGGGAATCTATAGCCGATATACTCACCACCATCCCGGACATAAAGTTCTGACCTGAACAATATCTCCGACCAATATCGGCGAGAAAAGTAGTCCTAGGTAGCATCGGCTCTGCCGGTAGGGGCATTCCCCGAAAGGGGATCCCAGTCAAGAAATATACATCCTCCACCACCATGAAGGGGATCTTCTCTCCTCGCACGAGGAAACAGTGCAACTCCAGACTCCACATCTGGATCAGGAACTGTAATAGATACTCCTATTCCCGTATCAACGGGCACTCAAAGAACTTTAGCAACCCACATGTTGCCAAAGTCACACGAACACCGGGCTCCTCAATGGCCACGACATCTCGTAACTGGGCCCAGTCTTGCTCTCGCCACCGCACTGGCATCGTCACTATCATCCACCTGCAGAAAACATAGAGCCCTATGTCAGCTCAAGCAACCATTCAAACATCAAAAGACTCATTTTTTTTACACCCCAACCTTGCCTCCTAGGCGCGGTTTTGTTACCCACAGGCGCGCACACATGCATGCCTGTTCACTACATAGGTGCGCACGCATGTGTGCCTATTCACTACACAGGTGTGCACACATGTGTGCCTATTCACTACACAGGTGTGCATCAGTGTGCACCTATTTGTTTCACAGGCGTGCCCCTATGCACGCCTGTTTACCATATAGGCACGCCGAGGTGCGCGCATGTTCAACCCACAGGCGTGCACGACTGCGCGCCTGTTCAACTCACATGCACGCCCTTCGAGCATGCCTTAAAACCCTTCTACCATGCTCCCATGCACGTATATCCTGTGGGCAGGTGCGCACGTATGCGTGCCTATCATCAAATCACCCACGCATGTGGGGCCCACACCCCCTAAATACCTCTGTACGACCCTCCATACAGCCCCTGCCCCAAAATTGAAATCCTATTTCTATGCAGGAGGATCAGACCACTAACCTGAAGCTCGTTAAACACCAATCGGATGCCTCTCCCTCTCTGAATCTTCAAATATCCTCTGAAAACTGCTCGTCCAGTCACTATTGTAGCAGGTACAAATGAGGTGGCAATGTGGGCCCTACAGCTATATATAGGCCTTTTGCCAAACTTCCACTCACCATTCCGGGAGCTCACGGTATCCATTTTTCAATCTGTCTTCAGCCCGCGAGATCAACATCCCATCATCTACATCACAACAGTTCCTGGGCCTCTTTTCATCCTAAGTCCCCGGGGTGCCTTTTTTTATCCATGGTCAGGTACGCATGCCCATATTTCACGCTTATCAGATACATGCTCATATCTTCGATTCTTTTCAGATATTGTTCACTTTGGGTATTTGGTTTTCATGTGTGCAGGTACTTGATCATCATCCATCGACACAACCCCTTCAGGTATATACTCAGCACTGGCATGTAGTCTTTCCCGCTGTATCACATTTACATTTCTAGTCACACCCTCTGATATTGGCCTCTAGGATCCCCATTCTCGGCTCTGTAGTACCGACGCCTCCATTTGCATCTTCGGTACTATTACCCGGTAGCATTCTTCCCCACATGAGTTGTCCCATTCATAGCACCTTTTGCCACTTTTTGACACTCATGTTGTTTTTCATTACCCTTTAGGGATGGGAGTCCCGATAGTCTTTCATCATGTCACGAATCAGCCAACATACTCTTTATCCTCATTTTGCTAGATTTCCCACACGGACTCCCAGATTATCTCTTCACGGTTCTATTTTTTTAATTGCACCTGCACAGTATCATGAACCCTCCATTTCATCCACAATCAGTTTGCCCATCCACGAACCTACCTTCAATTCACCTACTTCATACAGAAACTCACCAATGGGGCCCCCACCCTTCATCAATTTTCCAAGCAAATTATTCCCTACATGGGCCATCCATATCACACTGGGGCACCCATTTCTGTATTTGTATATTTCTCCCTAAAATTATTCGTTATTTATTGTACAAACGCCTTTTCATTACATTATCTTTTTGTCATCAGCTTTGGCGACTTACTTCCTTCCTTTTGGCCAATCGCAACCCATGTCACCCTTGGTTGGAGTAATACTTATCATCTACTCTTGCCGGTATCGTCCATATCTTCAGAGTACCCCCCAGGTCACTTACCCCTACCCTCTGATTTTTTTCACCTTGTCCCACCTCTGGCACAACTTTTCACTGGTCTTGTCGTCCCCCCAACATTCGACCTCGTTACACGGTTTTGGACACTCTTTATCTCATACATCCTCCAACCAAGGGCAGTCTGGAGTCTTCCCACTTCTTGACTTCGTCCATGTACCTCTGCCACTTCCTCACCTCAGTATATTTCACGAAGCCCTTTTCTTCTGAGAGTCGTGTTCCCCTTTTGTCGACATTAGCACCATTTTCCGAAAGAGCGACAGTATCTTGATTCTCATTCTCCACTCAATGAGAGATCTCAGATGGCATAGGGTGAAACGCCATTGCTCCCTGTTGTCGTTGACCCCCGTAACATTCGATGTCAACACTTTCTCATGTTATGGTGGGTCTTACTTTGCGACTATTTGTAGTTAGTTCTTTCATTTGCCGAAGACCTCTGAACTTGGTAGGGCTATCAATGCCCGCATCATCGTTGATACTTATTACCGCGATCATTGCCTATTATTTAGAGTATGTTCCTTTGCAGAATCGTCTTCTGCCTTCCTCATCACCGCCCCCAAGGGCGCTGCAGTTGTCTACACCAACACTTCAGTCATCTTTTTCATAGTTACATGACATGAGCATGGTGCATGCCTACCTCAGTTGTACACAATTTTCTATTTTTGCGCACCTCATAGAAGGTCGGGTCCTACTGGTTCCTTTTTTCTCCAACGGATCGCTCTGAACGATCCCACCATTTCTCTATCTTACAAAAACATTCTCAATAGAAAAAACATTGATGGATTTCGGCTATACGTATGCTCCTAACCTCATCCATCAGGGGGCATCTGTTATCACTGAAATTTTGTCCGCACATGGTTACAAGAACTCAGCATCGTCAAACAGTAATGAAGTCATTCATGGCCTTGAATTAATCCCACAACATTCAGGAAAAGGGAAAAAACTATACAAAGTAGTGAAAAATTGAAGAGCGCTTTGCAGACATTGGGCGTGCGCGTACATGCACAGAACAGGAACATAGAAAGCGCGCATATGCGCACGATGCGCGACTGTTAGCGCAAAAAGCCACGCACCTGCTAAACGACGCATTTATGAATGTGGTCAGCCTCCCAACCACTTATGGTTCAACTCCCAAGATGATTTGACCTCCAAATTCGGGCTGGATCTGAATGGTGGGCTGGTCAAAGACCTAATAATTCCCTAAATGGCCTCTTTTCACACTACAAAGCAGTTACACAATAACCCAATGCAATGCTATAAAAAGCCATGAATGCACCTCATTTTCTCAAGGAATTCAAAGTAATGTTATG
>ML790165.1:326502-337059 GCA_009831015.1 Picea engelmannii | reverse complement strand
ATCCTGTAACAACTGATAGCCAAATATAATGTCCCTGTGCCTGTAAAAATACTTCCATCCTTCTGCTCCACATCTCATACTTAAAACCATTCTAACCATTAAACATTGGTACTCCATTCTCAAAATAATCCATGATCTCCTTCCAGTGGTTAAAATTTTTCCTGAAGGAACCTTGCTCTAATACCAATTGTTGGATTACTGAGAGGGGGGGTGAATCAGTAATAGAGAAATTTAATCCCTTTTAACCATATGATCCAAGTGTTATATCAATGAATCATTATCATCCAATAACTGCGGAGTAAATAAGCAATAAACAAATGACTAATCATACACATACACAGTACACCAGTGTTTTATGTGGAAACCCAAATCGGGAGAAAACCACATAATGATTTTTCTTATATGTATTGAATAATTACATTCATTGGAAGCACCAACTTCCTTTGTTTTCCAGCTGTAACTGGAAGGAGGCTCCAACCCCCTAATTTCTCAGGATACAACCTGAGGGAAGCTCCAACTCCCCAATTCTCTGGCTACAACCTCCTATGTTCTCTAGCTACAATCGGAAGGTGGCTACAACCACCTGTCATTGCCCCATCCTGCTACCCTGAAGTAGAAGTAGAATGATGGAACCACTGTTACACTATCACTGTGAGATATACCACTGTAAACTTGTATCAATAAATCTAAACCATGCATCAAACATGCATCAACCTGTACCTCAAACTGTCATCAACCTGTACCATAAACAAGTGCATCAACCATGCACCAACCTGTAATCAACCTATACCATAAACAAGTGCATCAACCATGCACCAACCTGTAATCAACCTGTACCATAATAAAGTGCATCCAACCATGTACCAATCATGTTTCAACTACTCATCAACTATGACTCATAAATATGTACCAACATCATCAACTATACACCTCATGTATGTGCCAACTCATCAACTACTTGTCTCAACCATATACTCAACATGTACCTCAACCAAAAGCCCTCATCAATTTCATCATCCAAATCTGATTTGTAGCTCTGTAATAGACTTGATGTATATTATCAAATTCCTTCAAACCTTCATTAAATTTAACAACAAGATGCTAGCATTTTCATCAAACTTTTCTTTAGTCTCACAAGACTAGTTTTGGATTAGTCAACAACCCTGACTTGAAATAATCATAACTTTGTACCTGTAATCAATAAAGATATGAAACTGATACAAAATTTTCATCATTGTGTTTTATGCAATTCCTCCAAGTTTCACTACTTGGAACCTCTTAGAAAAGGAGTTATAGCAAAAATGGCATACCTTGCTGAATTATGGCTTATTCTAAAGAGCGACCTTGTAGAGTGTGCCCCGCACAAAATATTTGATGAATTGATATGAAACTATTAAAAAATATACTATAGACTATAACCTAACCAAAAAAATTTATCTCACTGAATTTGGATCTGTTATGAATAAGTTATGTCATTTTTACCCGAAACACTTGATTTTGACTAGTTTCAGGACTGGCCACAAACCCTATTTTCCACGAAGTGTAACTCCAAAAATATAACGACCCACAAGCTGAGTTTTTTACCACATATAATTGGATATGTTTTCTCACTTGCATAGAAATTTCACAGTTTGAATCATTATAGAAAAAACTTTATAGCGAAAATGGTGAGATGACCTGTAAATAACATACCATAGAAAGCACCATCAAAAGAATTATCCTTCCTTGCATTTCGGCCTTATTTTCTTCACTTTCCTTAGAATTTTGTCTTAGATATCCTTAGTTACCTTAGAAACATATAGATATTCAATATTCTCAAGTGTGATTCAAATGAGAGAGCCTTGCCTCTTATTTATACTCTCCAAGTAGCTTCCTTAAAAACATCTTCTAGGTCACTTGGCCCACTTTCCTTATTTTAGGGTTTGGTCCACTTCTAATTTATCCATTGAATTTATTATTGAAATAATTTATTTTGTATTCACTTTGAATTATAATACACTCATCACTTCACTTTATTATTTACCTTTTAAAATCTCTTAAACCACTTTGATTACTTTGACCTTTTGGGGCTTCTAGATGACATATGAGGGTCCTACAACTTCTTAAGGCCATAACTCTCAAACCGTAAGGAGTTATGTGACGTTATACATACCACCAGAAATGGCATGACATGTACTATCCATATAGAATAGTATCATCTGAAAATATATCATAACTCATACTATTACTCATCAAACAAACTTGGGTCCATTACCCAAACCTGGGGTCTCCAACTTCTCATGGCCATAACTCTATAACCATGAGGAATTATGTGACGTTCCACATACCACTAGAAATAACATGACAAGAACTATCCATCTAGGATATTTTTCCTGAAAAAATCACTTTCCTTCATCTCATTATTCCACAATTAAGCATGGGTTCTCTTACTCCGCAAAGCGTCTTCCCCTGAGGGCTTTCACCATAAGGGGACCACTTTAGAGTTCATCCATATTTACTTCTTATCAACCATGAAAAAATGATAATGAGTCATATTTACATCAAACAATATTGGGTCCATTACCTAAACCTTTGTCCTACGAGGCTTTCTTCAAGGGTTGACATCAATGACAACCAACCTTAATCAACAAGCTAAAGCTAGATTTTCAACATGAGAGTAATTAAGATCAGGATCAACTAAATTTCGACTGAGATAGTAGATGATGTGCTCATGAAGCTCATCATCCTTTTGAACTATAACCATACCAATCGTCTCTTTAGAGGTGGAAATATAAAGCAAGTAATCTCTATTGTAATCAGGAGACTTTAGTAGAGAGGTCGATACTAAGGCTTTCTTCAAAGCATCAAAAGACTCTTGGGGTCGCTCATCCCAGATAAAAGGGGTGTATTTATTCAAGAGGTGCATGAAACCCTTAGTGATATTGGCATAATTCACTATAAACCGACGTAGAAAGATAGCTTTGCCCTGTAAACCTTGAAGTTGTATAATCATGGGTGGGGGAGGCAATTGAAGTATTTCCTCAACCTTAAGAGGATCTACCATGATCCTGGTCTCGGAAACTAAAAATCCTAAAAGACGACCAGAATTAACGCAAAATATGCATTTGTGAAGGTTTAATCGGATTCTATAGTAACAAAATATTTCAAAAACAAGTCGAAGGTGCGTAACATGATCCACTCTCTTGCGAGAGTGAGCAGGAAGATCATCAAGGTAGGCTTCGACTATGTTCTTGAGATCGTGAAAAGAGAAAGTCATGGCGCGTTGGAAGGTTGCTCTGGTGTTTTTAATGTCAAAAGGCATTTTCCAGTATGAAAAAGTACCCTAAGGACATATAAATGTTGTCTTGTGTTGATCCTCAGGTTTGATTTGGATTTGGTTATATCCCAAAAATCCATCCATAAAAGAAAATATCTTGCTTCCCGCACAATCATCGAGAATCTGATCAATGAAAGGCATAGGGAAGTTGAATAGGTTTAGCATCTGGATAAGTCCTAATATCATGTTCAACAATACAAGGTTCAATCCCTGGCATGTCTTCATATGAACAAGAAAATACATCTCGAAATTGTTTGAAGAGTTCGGTGTAGATCATAATTTCGTCTGGAGAGCAACCTGCACCTGTATTTACGTTTTCAATTTTTCCAGGGGTATGAGAGATATCAATCGTGATGGTAGGAGAAATACTCGCCATGTTTCCTTCGACATAAATTTCATGCATATCAAGTGGAACTATGGCGTGACCAACTATCTCACTCAAGGTAGATCGAAATTCATCTTGCTCAATTATTTCAATACTTGGGAGAAAATAAGATCTATGATGCATATCATCCCAAGGTCTCTCGGAACCATTCATGGCTTTGAGGATGGCTTCATCCGAAGACAAAGTCTAATCTAAGAAATCATGTGAAAAAGACAATGAGGTGGCCCATACAAGCCTAAGAATAGGATCGTCCTCATCCATCTATGAGGTAATAGGATCCGGATAAGCGGAAGAGATGAAAACAACTTGATACGCAATCTCCATTGTCGATAGTGGCATAGCCATGCCAACATGTGACTGACCTTCACACGATGAAATTAGAGAAGGTAGGGTCCATGGATCACTAAGATAGGAAGTGCGGAAAGGAATGGACCTCCCTGCTAAAGAAGGCCTACTAGACATGGCGTAAACGTGGTGAATCGGTGCTGAGAAGTCAAATGTACCCAAGGTCTCTCACAAACACATCTCCATTTTCTGGTACATTGAGAATGCCCATAAAATGTAGACGGGGTTGCGACATCTGGCCCCAACCTCTCGCGAAATATTGTGCTTGCAAAACTGCAGCCTATCCAGGATTCTGGTAAGAACCATAGCCCTGTCTGAGATTATAAGGCCCTCCTCCAGGCTGATTCATATAAGATGGGTTGGGCATCATTCCAGTAGGAATGTTCTGATAAGGATTATCAAAATTCCCCCCAGCCGGATTAGATCCAGATTAGGGGTTGCCCAAAGTGTAAGACCGACCTCCTCCAGGTGGGAACCCAAAGGATTGAAGTGGATTCGTCATGCCAAAAGTATTGGTTAGAATCCACACCAAGGAGGTATGGATATAGGGAGAAATTGCTCTGCCATCTGGGCTTTTCTATCCAACCATAGAAGGATTAGACTCGGGGTTAAGAACAGGGACACTTTCTACATTAGGATTCATTTGGGGGATATGAGAACCACCAAATGGAAAAGGAGTGAAAGGAGGTGTAGCGCCCTGAAGTCCAAGGCTAACGTTAGGGCCAACAACTTGGATGGCAGTCGAAAACTACGAAGTGAAGTTAGGAATACCATAAGAAAATGGACTAGAAGCCATAGGGATGGACTGAACATTATAACTTTACAAGTGACCAAAACCCCCAAAAGGGTTTGAGGCAAGAGATGAAGCATTAACTATAGGTTGAGCCATAGTACCGGTATAAACGTCCGACACTGCAAATGTAGCGGCTGTAGGAGTTGAAGTGATGCCATTAACTATAGTGGGTATGGGAGTCGAAAAACTCCCAGTGTTATGAAGACTAGACTCAGTACTCATCCTTGTGGAACCACAAGTCTGAAAGGTGGATGTGTGTGTACCACGCCTAAGAACTTTACTCCTTTTAGAAGACAAGAACTCGAAAACTAGTTGTAACTGTAATAACCGATGGGATCGATGAGGAAGCTGGTCTAACTCCACGACGACTTATGACTCTACAAAATAAAAATAAAAATACCATAAGGCCAACTAGTAATCAAAGAGCATACCAAAAATTCAAACGACCAATATGCATGCAAACGGGCTAAAGTGGTTGAGTGGCCTCCCTCACTAAAGAAGGTATGCCTCATCTAAGAGGGACTTGAGACTCCCTGCTAAAGTTTGGAGGTAACATAATTAGTTATAGGGGCCTTCGTGGGCTTAACAACCAGTCGGTCAGATCCCTCCAGAGAGGTAATCCTCCATAAAGGCTATGTGTTGTCCGACCCCTATCTGACCCAGGGTACAAGCAGAATAACCCCTGCAAGTAACCTATGAGATACCTAAGTCAAGCAACTAATAAACCATTTTATAATCGATGCATAGGAAAACAGTCATAAGTCTAGATCACCATATGGGCAGGATAGCAAAGCCCAAAACCTTGAAAGTACTGCCTCTTAGGGAGGTATGGGCACTAGCAAGATCCCCAAATACGAATAAATCCACAGAAATATCTTTGACACTAGGTGAGTATCCAGGGGTTATCCCTTCAACTAACTTCACGTAAACTTGTGATTAACTTAGGTGTGAGCGGAGCCTCCTGATCTTACCAATTATACAATGGAATTCTCAACTCCCTATCTCAGACACATATGTTGATTTAATTGCCTTGGAGAAGTTTACTCACAAAATCCTATTCCAAGGCACTAAATCCTAGACTAGTTTGTGCACCCTAAAAAATAAAATCGTGATGAATCAATTTTAATTTAAAGTGTAAATTTTATTGGTTGTGATTACTCAAAAAGGTATGGAAGTGAAATTGATGGTGTTATGACTCCGCAAGAAAATAAATATGAATATAATGCAAAGTCTATCTTTAACTTTTTCAATGACTCATATGCATATAAAAATAGTGCAATTTTCAATTTCAACTCTGCAATTCAGAAGTAAAATGCAATCTTTCACTAAATGCACTAAGCTAACGATAAAGATTCAAAAAAAAAAAAATGCCAAGCAATGTAAAATGCCTATTTTTTTGTATTTTTAATATACTAAAAAAGAAAATACATGGACTGATAAGAAACCTGATATATAAAATTCTACTGTGTATAAAATCAATAACTCAAGCAAAACATCAAGCAGCCAAGCAAACAACCCAGAGTACAAGGAAAAATAAAAAAATGAAAAAAAAAGAGAGACTACACCCAAAAATTCAACTCCAAATAGGTTTCATGTCGACCCAAAGAATCTCAACATGCACTATAGAGACCTAAGAAGGCTCGACAATCATCAAATCCCACTCAACAGTCACTAAACCAAGAAAACAAGCAAGGGAAAGTGGTATATGTGACTGTTTAGGAGAAAAGTGTGTATATACACAGCTTGGAGTGAGACAGTACGTGTGTATACGCAACTGTCAAGGCAAGGAGTGTACAAGATTCAAAACAAAGCCAAGCAAGGGAAAAAGGCTGAAAACTCAGACCTAGAGTGAATAGAATCTATCAAGCAGTGATACAACAAGAAACACAAAGGAACAAGAGAAATGCAAGAAGAAAAAGTACTTCAAACCTTAGAAGGAAGATCTCTCCCCAGTGGAGTCACTAATTCTATTACGAGAGAAAAACTCTCTATGGCCAAGGGTAAACCAAAAAAGACAGGTATGTTTGCAAAAATTGACTCAATTTCAACATATGCTATACAAACTAATGTGAAAGATAAGAAATAGGCCTATCTCGATCCAACGTTTGATGATGTTCCACTGTTGAGTACTTCGACCCAAAGATTTATACCTGCAACAAGTTTTCAACAAACAAGAAGAGAAAGTATATAGTGATAATGTAAAATGGGTTAGCACATCAAATAGCATAATCCATTAATAAACATTACAAACATGCCCATGTATAATAATCATATATTTGCACGATGCTAATAGGACAGGAAAGGAGTATTTCTATTAATAAATGATCAGAAGAGAAAACATTACAGACTTTCGTGTCGGTATAGTTTGAAACAAAAAAACCAAGTTCCTTCCAACTGGGTCTCCACCACTTCAATCCTCCACCAAAAGAAATCTCATAGGAAAGAGACAATGAGGTTCTCTCAACAATAGGGAAAGAGATTGGAGGTTGAACACTGTGTTCAGACTTGAGGGACAAAGGGATGCAGACTCAATATGAAGTAATTTCTTTAGAGTAACTTTGCTCTCAAAGTTGAATGTTTTCTCCTCTTTTCCATAACTCAGAATTGTACTTTTATAGTCTTCAAAATGAAACTGAAGGGCTGATTCAAAATGTTTCCAGTATGTGGAAGGCCAAGTATCAGGGATCTCCTATCGTGACATGGAAACCTGACTACATTTTTTTTATTTTTTGGCACAAATACCGATGTACACAATTTGTAGTGGAGCAACCTGTGTATACACATGTTGTATAGCAGATAGGGCACGTATATGTTGCAAAATATGTATTTTTGGCTATGGATTCATAAAAAATTGATGACAAGTCTGCATAGGGAAATGGAAAAAGGCCCTATGTGCAAGATAGCAATGGTGAGACAAATCTTTCTATAACAAGGTTAGGCGATCATGTGACAATGAAATCTTACACAAGTTGGAGGATAGGCTAACGACCTTTCATAATGAATATTTTCATGCCCAGGTCGAGCCATGAACGCTTGGTACATCTGTCGGAGGAAGGAATTATGATTCCTTGGAAGATAAATATACAAGGGGAAGGCATGGCTACTATTGTATTATGGTTTGTTTAGATGTTCCCTAATTTTACTAGAACTATGTTTGGCTCTTATGTATCATTGGCTTGCATTGTTATGTCTCCCTGTGGATGCAAACCAAGTTCCTCTATTGCTGGCTCATTGCATGCTGCCAGGGAAGCGGTTGCAACTACAAAATTTTATCGAGAATTTGTGCTTGAGGAAGATAAGGCCACCATGTCGGTGCTGGAGGCCGAGGTCAGAATGGTAAGGGAGTTTAAAGATGACAAAGATGTGGAGCATCAGGTGGGTGGCCTGATTCCAGACCTTAGATATACTAGGATGTGGAACTCAAAGTTCTTACGAACTCTGGAACTTTATTGGCATACCAAAACCATGGTAGCTCTGGGTATGTTTCCCAAGGATGAGGATTTTCATAAGTTAGAGCACATAATGGAGACTTTGGAGGAACAAAATTCATATCTTCTGTCAATGGTGACTTGGATAACTCATCGTCATGGCAGCTCCTTCCATCCTCCTACTATGAATCAACCATGGGCAGAATCTTCTGTCACAACTACTCACAGGGATGTCTCGGTCCCTTCTCGTTCTCGGGTTCCTCATGAACAAAACTAGCATGCTTCATAGTCTTTATAGTTGTATGAGAACATTATTTCCAATTTTAATAACAATGAGGGATGGTCAAAAGAGATTAACTGCAATATTAGAGTCAAGAAAGGTTGTCCCTTGTCCCCTACCCTTCTTGGCATATACATTGACAAGTTATAAGATTTCTTGGAAGAAGCAGGTCGTGTCAACACTACTCTCACTGGTATAGTCATCAATATTATTCTTTATGCTTATGATATCATTCTTAGGGTGAGGAGTCCCCATGATCTTGGAAAGCAACTAAGAATCCTCAAGGATTTTTACTCCAATATGTGTATGACTGTTAATACTGACAATACTAAGGTCATGATCATCAAATCCAATAAGATCACTTATGATGCCTTCATATATGACAACAACAACTTTGAGGAAGTGACTTCATACAAATATCTTGGACTCGATATTCACCACAAACTCAACTAGAATTATAACATTGAGAAAAGGATTATTGGGGGATGAAAATCTTAAAATGGGCTTGAAAACAATTGTAAATCAATCGATATTTGGATATGGGATAAGGAGAAACTCCTCTTTAAGTCTCTTTTTATGCCTTTTATTCTATATGGATGTGAAGTCTAGGGATGCAATATCTCTCATAAATATTGGAGAAATATAGAGCAAATCCAAAAGAATTTTACAACCTATAATCTCAAAATTAAGGGAAATACACCCTATCCCATCCTCCGCTTACAGACAAGCCTTTCCCCCATTGAGAGCATGACTATGAATAGATATCCAATGTATAAGAACAAGTTAAACAACATGGAAGACAAGAAGCTTCCTAAAATTGCTTCAAAATATAGTCATAACCACCTTTGACTCAAGCGAGGATGGCATAAATATGCCCAGTATTGGCTAAGCCATTAGAGAATCATGGAAGATACCATTTTGCAGAATAAGGGTACTATTAAAAATATCATTAAATCAAAATTTAAAGAGAAATTGTGGTGTGATAAATAGCTAGAGGAAAAAATAAAATGAAGGTATTATAAGGATGTAATCAACCCTAATCTAGAAGATAAAAATTATCTCTTTGTTTTTACAAGTGTAAAGAAAAAATAAGCATTGCTATAATAAGAACAAATTCTCACAAGCTCCATAGAGAAACTGAGCGTTAGTCAATTCCTAAAACACCATGGATGAAAGAGTGTGTCACCTTTGTGACACTAAGAAGGTTGAAGATGAAAATCACTTTCTCTTAGATTGTCCAGCCTATAAATGGATTAGATCTCAATTTCAAAATAATTGTCACACTACCAACCTTCCTAACCTTTTAACTCAACAAAACTATGGTGATGTTGGAAAACTTCTCTTAGTGATTTTTAAGAACAGAAACAAGATTCTAAAAAATGAAAAGTAATCCCTTACTCTCTTTAAGGTCTGATAGACCAATTCGGTCTCAGTGGACGTTAATCATCATCATCATAATCATCATCTTCTAGTTTTTTTCTGTCGTAGGGAGTCTTAGCAATTATTTCAGACTAAGTTGGACATACAAACTACAGATTTTAAGGATAATCATGTTATTTTCATCCTGGTTTCCCCTCTGGGGTAAGAAATTATTTTACTTTTTTATTATAGGAGACTGTCATGGTCTCTCTGGAAACTGAACCAATTCATACCCTCATGTACATTTGGTTTATATATATTTTTTTGTTTGTTAATTTGTCCAGACCTTCTTGCTAACAGGATTAACCTTTGGCTTGAGAAACCGTGACTCGAGGGCATCTAAGCCGTCAAAGTCACTTGGGGATTGCACCCAGCCTGAGCCACACCAACCCTTAACATGGTTTTATTTTTTGTCCCCGCAGGTTTCAAACCGATGACTTTTCAACATCGAGTGGCTTAACAACACACTCCGTCACCGACTGTCCTACACCTCGGGGACTTACATCTTGTTTATATTAATATATCTTTTTCTTACTTAAAAAATATAATGTCTCATCTCTCGTGTTGTATCTTTTCATGGCAATAAAGAAA
>ML790165.1:301537-312234 GCA_009831015.1 Picea engelmannii | reverse complement strand
AAACAAAATGGAAAAAATGAACAAGCTGAAGAAACAAGTGGACAAATCTCAATACTAATGACTTGTGTCAATGGGCCAAGCCCCAAGTTGAAGAAACTAATTCTTTCTCTACAAGGTTAGATGTTACCAATAGACATGGATATAATAGAAAGTATCACATTTAAGTGCATTGATTGACTTAAATTAAAACTGAATTGGGTATGATATATCCCACTTTCACTGTCATTCAATGCAGTGGTTGTGTGGATTTGAGATATGCATATAATTTGAGATTTCTAATTTTTAATGTGTATATCAATGTAGAATTTAGATGAGTCTATTTTTGTGTTTGTTTGCAATGTAAGATTGGGCTATTTAAACCTACACTTTCATATCAAACTCTAAGTTTAGATTGGTATGTTCTAATGTCCAGATTCAATCAACCTCTACATATAAACACACAGTGTTGATAGATTCCTCATTTCCCACAAGGCTAGAGAGCACCTAGCTTCTCTCTTGTAAAAATGTAAATAAAATATTTGCAATGGTGGTTTTAAGGTTCATTCTTGCAAAGTGGAAGAGAGAATTGGATATATTCTAAAGAAGATTTGAACACAAATTATCATTCCATCTTAGGAGAGAATTGACATCTCTTTCTTCCAACTCGAAAATGAGATCTTCATTGCTTTGGATGAATGCGGCTTCGTTTCCTTGACATTGTGTTGAAAGTGTGCAAGCCCCTTCTATGTTTGTGTTTTTCTTTCATTCATGAGGTTTTGTGAGGGTATTTACTTATTATCTCTATTTGTTTCAAGGTATGAGCGATCACCAAGTGACACAATCAATTGAATATATTTTTGGGAAGTAGGGCCTCATTCTTGATTCTAGAAATTCAAATAGGTACTTGGGGCAGTGATTGAAGTGAACCTTAATAATGGATACTTAGAAATCACTCATTAGAGTGACTTTGTAGATCGTAGTCTTTTGTATTTCTTCAATGCCAATGGAATTTATAAGCATCTTTTAAAAGTGAAGTATTTTAGATTACAAGTTAACCATAGTTGGAAAGCTTATAGAGTCGATATATTAACATAAACTTAACAAAATTCTCTTTACCTCTAAGCACTAAATGGAAAATTTGTTTAATAAATTTTCTCATTTGAATACCACATTATGTCTAGCACAAGATGAAAATTCCAAGTCATATCAATATTGAAAGCTTCATAAAAAATTCCCAAGCGAAGGGGAGAACATGATCCATTGACAAGCAAAGAGTAAGATTGTGTGTCAAAAGGAGAAACGAATAAAACCACTAGATCAAATATCTTGTAAAAGAAATAGAATGAGGACACAGATTCATGGACTAGGAACTAGCATAATAACATCCTACTCTAATGAATGTTTTGAGTAGCAATAGAGAAACTCCCATGGTTGACTCGCAACCTTTAGGAGAAGGGCTTATTCTTCTAAGGAAAAAGGATGGAAATTAAGGTATTGTGTTGTGTCTTGACTGTGGACATGCAAATAGAATATTTCTTTGGAGTGCACATGTATGATGTATAATTCTTTTGTGTGCACATGTAGGAGGATACAAATGCTTTCTCACCAAAAATTTGGTATTTGTACAATTTTTTTCCATGTACTTATTATTTTTATTGTTCACTACTTTCAAATGCTTCAGGATTTGCTAACTTGGTTCTCCATGTTTAGGATCATTTCAATGTCAACTTAGACTATACCATTTAAATTGATTCCACTAAATAGAGTCCCATATCTTAGCTTGTACGAAACCTCAAATAGACTTAGGTCAACAAATTTTGAAAGTTATTGCTATACGAAAATTCAATGAAATGGAGGTAAAGTTTCCGAAGGTTAGGGATCATTCATAACATATATCATCATGTTCACTATGACCTAGATAAGTTATATGATTAATCATATCTTTGAGGTTGATATGTTTCATTGAAGTACAACTAAATCTTGTGGGATTAAAAGATACTATCTCACACACTGAAAGTGAACAAACATCCATTTCAAGAACTATACTTTTTGTCAAACAATGTTATATATCTGATTGGAAAATAGAATGCTCAACCTCTGCAATGAATCATATGGATAGGGCATCAATATTCAACAACACAATGGAACATGTAAATGAGCTCAAGAAACAAATGGACAGAGCTCAATACTAATGACTTGTGTCAATGGGCCAAGCCTTGAGTCGAATAAGATAATTCTTTCTCTATAAGGTTTGATGTTACGAATAGATATGGATTCGATAGAAAGTATCATGCTTATGTGTAGTTTTTGGATTAAATTAAAACTAAATGTGGGTATGATGTATCCCTCTTTCACTATCATTCAACGTAGTGGTTGTGTGGATTTGAGATATGCATATAATTTGAGCTTTGTAATTTTTAATGTGTATAACAATATAGAATTTAGAAGAGTCTATTTTTGCATCTATTTGMAATGTTAGATTGGGCCATTTAAAACTAGAATTACATATCAAACTCTAAGTTTAGATTGGTATGTGCTAATGTCCCATTTTCAATCCACCTCTAGATATAAATACATAGTGTCGATAGATTGCTCAGTGCCCACAAGGATAGAGAGCACAAGATTCTCTATTGCAAAAATGTAAATAAAATAGTTGCAATGGTGGTTTTAAGGTTGAGGCTTGCACAATGGAAGAGGTCATTGTAGATATTCTAATTCAATGCAAGAAGAATTGAGCAGAGGATATTGTTCCATCTTGGGAGGGCATCAATATTTGTTTCTTCCAACTCAAAAATATGAGCTTCAATGATTTGAATGAATGTGGTTTATTTTCCTTGACATTGTGTTAAAGGTATGCAAGCCCCTTCTATGTTTTTATTTTTCTTTCTTTCATGGGGTTTTATGAGGGTATTTACTTGTTAGTTCTATTTGTTTCAAGGTATGAATTGATCATCACCAAGTGACACAATCAATTGAAGATAGTTTTGGGAAGTAGGGGCTCATTCTTGCTTCCATAAATTCAAATAGGCACTTGGGGCAGTGATTGAAGTGAGTCTTAATAGTGGGTTCTTATAAATCACTTGTTAGAGTGACTTTATAGATAGTGTTTTGTTCCCTAAATGACTATTCAAATTGTCAATGAGGCACTAAATCTCTCCAAACTTGTTATACACACACACACACACACACACACACACACATATATGTTTACTTCTTGGTTTGTTGAAGCTCATTAGTTTTAGTGTAGTACGAAGATGCTTCCAAGCATTATTTTTCCCAATTTCTTTCCCCACTTGCCTAGAGTGAAACGACAAAATTATACTCTCAACCAACTAGGATCTTAGACGGCTTCCTAGTTATAAGAAACCTTTTGGTCTCTTAGCCCTTTGTGCCCATGACACCAAGAACAATAATGCACATATTCTCTAAGAATATTGTCACAAGAAATATCTCTTCCAAGAAATTTTCCAAAACTCTCCACAAGCTCTAACCTCTCTTCCCCTCAACACCACTTCATCTTCCCATTTATCAAGTTTTCTGATCCGGATTATTTTCATCATGAATTGAGAGTGGAGATATAATAAATAAATATACAGAGATATCTCAGATATCCAAAAATATAACATAAATGTATCAGAGATAAAACCATAAACATAGAGATACATTAATACAATTTCTATTAATGAGAAAGAATGTACAAAGACTGTAAAAATACAAAGTGAAAGACTCACTAGAATGGTGGCAGGTTATCTCTGAAAAGAAATGTGATGGATAATCACATTTGCAAGAACATGATTGTTACAATGAGACTCCAAAGGAACTTTTAACATAACTAAAATCCAAAACCCTAACCTCGAAAGATGAAAATCCAAAAGGTTTGTGGGCCCCGATGGGGGTAGTTGATACGTCAGCTTCCTGTGGGTGTAAATTTTGCATACGATCTCCGTTTGGGGCACTTGATACACCTTTAGAAAGGTAAAATCGATAAGAACAATTTTTGAATAACCCAAGCTAATGCCTTCAATAATTTCTTGGGCCAAAAATCCCCAAAAAATGTTGTTTAGGGCCCAAAACGGCCATGGAAGTTTGGAACTCGAAAAACTGTTGAAAAAATGCTAAGGTGGAAAAATATTTTTCGATCCAATGGAATAGGTGGGTGGCCACCAATATCTACTTGGATCAATCCTACGTCCTTAGGAAGCAATGTGTTAAGTCGGAAGTAGAAGTTAGTGTCTTTGAGTTTGGCAGAGGTTGAGTATATGGTAGCTAGTCAGGCCAGTTGTGAGGCCCTTTGGCTTCGAAAGATGTTGGTGGGATTGTTCGGTGTGCAGTTGAGGCCTACTGTGATTTAGTGTTGTAATAAAAGTTGCATCAAACTCTCAGAGAATCTAGTTTTCCATGACTGGTCTAAGCATATCGAGATTCGGTATCACTTCATCCGTGATTATGTTTGGAGAGGAGTTGTGAAGCTACTGTACATATCTACAGAGGAGCAGGTTGTAGACATACTCACCAAGGCATTGGGCCAAGCCAAGTTTGTATTTTTCAGGGACAAGCTTGGAGTGGTGGACAAGCTCGGTATGAGGGAGTGTTAAATTTTTAATTAAATAAAGTACCAAGGTAAGTGTTTCTCTTCCCTAGGTGCCTAAGGGGGAGAAAGTGCCTAATGTGGGTCCTAGTCAAATTAATTTGTGAGATGCAAATTAAAAGATAACTTTATGACTAAAGTGAGGGTGAGTGAAGAGACACCTAATCTCAACCACTCATCTAATCTAATCTCAACCGTTATATTAGCAAACCCCTCACCTTTCGTCATGAGATCGATTAGGGCAAGAGGGCGCACCCATTGTGGGTAGTTCATTCATTTCTTGTTTAGAAAGCAAGAGAGAGCTGGGAGAGGTCAAGATTGAGAAGAGAGACAACATTTGTTGAAGGAGAGCATGCATCCCAAGGTAGAGAGAAACATGTATTTCGAGGCAACAAGCAACAAGGAAGAACATGTTGTATCATATGGATTTCTGAAGGTCGTACAACAATAAATGTGCACAGAAATCGAGGTGGAAAACAATTGTGTTTTTTGAGAGTATTGGCATGCTTTTCAAGGCTATCGTACAACATTTAATTGGCACAAAAATCGAGGAAGGATATGGGCACACTTTTCTGGGTGAGAAAAGTCCGTACAGTCCGTATGGAGCTGCACAAAAATCGAGGACCATACCACATAAAATTTTGGGCATGTTTTTCAAGGTGCTAGCACATTTTTCAAGGCATTTTTCCTGTTGGGTTTTTCGTATAGTCTGTTAGCGATAAAAAATGCACTGGCATTTTTGAAAGAATGATGCCTAATATTGTAAGGAATATTTGACTAGCTTCCCGAGCTCCAAATGAAGATTTGAAAGCACCATTGGAAAGCTTAGGATCTGTATATGTCGATTGACTATTTAAGCATGCAAAAAGGACTCTACATGACTGAGAAATTTGATTTTGAAAAAAATCTGCGCTTTCACCAGCGCAGAAGGCAGAATTATAAATAGTTAGCTGGTGAAATGCGGAGATTTCACCAGCTAAGGAGAATATTTTTGGGTAAATTAGCTGGTGAAAGCCTGTCACGGCCAGAATAGACGAATTTTGGCCCAGATCGGGATTTTTTGGGTTTGAATGGTTTGAAATCTTCTTCAATAAGATGGTTATGAATTATCATATCAAAATCTGAAGGCCATTCTTGGAGATGAAAGTCAAAAGGGAATTTTTTGACTAGATTTGGTCATTTTCAAGGGCAAAATGATAGGGATCAAATGACACATCAACCAGTTCGAATTTTATCTTTGGAGGACCAAATCAAACATCCTTGGGAGGCTAAAACTACACTTCATCAACAATCTACTATTTTTAGAAATCATTAAATAGGACCTTTCCTATTTTGTTTTGATTTTCCATTCTAGATCCATTTTTATAGGATCTCATCCTACACTTGTTATATCTGTTTTGATTTGACTATTTTCAGTAAATGTAACCCATATTTAAAGGATCTAGATTTCATCTTGTAAGGCTAAAAAGCCAAAGACATTTGGAGCACTAGGGGGTTCAATTCTGGATGCAGAAATTACATTCTTTGTAATATACTTTCATGATAATATAGTGGACAATTTTCTCTCTTTATTGATTTCAGATTCCTCTCTTCTTCTATATTGTCATTCAAGTTGTCTTAATTGTCATATGACTATTATCCCATTGTTCAGTTCACAATTTGAATGGTAGTTGATTTCATTGTTTATTAAACCCATCCCTTAGCATCCGGTTTATAAACATTGGTTTCTTCACCCATTTTTAAGCTATTTATCTGATTATCAGTCCTTGAGAGCACTCGATTATTTGATTATTGTTAGTAGTTTGAATACATTGTTTTATTTCAATTATCCCATTGATCCATTCATTACTTAAGAATAAATCCATTCATTTTATAAGTTACCAAGCATCTTTGGTTTACAACCCCAAAGAGTTTCTTGGAGTGATAACAAATTGGTGCCATTGCCGGGGAACAGAGAATGAAGCAAGATTCCCCGGGAGACGACATAGTTTCAGCTTTTGATGATAGACAAAGGCTGAGCATTATATTGGTTGTAAGCATCTATATGGATACTCCACGTTCAAAGACTCCACTGGGGAGGATCCTATTGATAAAATATGAAGAGGCTCAAATCAAAATCCATGTATCAGTTCATTGGTTTGCTTCATGAACTGTTGTTGTTCTTTATTACCTCTTTCATTCTTTTCCCTTCGCGTGTAAAGAGAATTATTTTCTGTTTTGTATATTTAGAAAATCATCATCCTTCTTGTATATATTTGTCTTTAGAAGAGGAAATCTTGTAGCCCTACATTGTAGATATAGATTCGGTGGCTTTACCTCAGCCCATTCACAAAGATGATCACTGTATTTCTTTTCCTTCAGAATCTGATAAGCCATGTGACCTTGAAAAGATAGAAATTGTTTCAGACCTTGTCTAGATCTCAGCCCCTCTTGTCATAATTTCTGAACCTTGTCATGAACTCGTTAACTCTCATGATCAGCCCACATCTTTTCAAGTTAAGATCCGGATGAAGATGTTCAAGCCTTTAAAGCTGCCCCTTCTTCTTCATCCTTATCCTGATGATGGTTATGAATATCTCCCTTGGTTTTCTGGAGAGAATCAAGCTTCAGTTGAGAGACACGTGGAATCCTTTTTGGATTTTGTTGATCATTTTCATCTTTCTCATGAAGATGTGATCATGAGATTTTTATCAAAGTCTCTAATCAAAGATGCTGTTGCATGGTTTAAAATTCTAAGATCTGATTCAATTTACTCTTGGACCGAGTTCTTTAATATTTTCCTGAAGTATTGGGGAGAATACAAATCTTTAGATTCTTACCTCGCTGATTTATATGCTTTTAAACGAGAGTAGGATGAAGCCTTGCCTATTTTCAATAGAAGGTTTTACGATGTTTATCATGACATGCCTTTGGAGGTCTGGCCTACAGAGACGTTTTCCATCACATATTATATTACAGGTGTCCATTCAGAACTTGCCCTTCTTTTGTTAGGGAAGAAGTCTCCATCCTTAATACAGTTGTTTGAAGATGCTCAAGAAGTCGAGGAAAACATCCAGCTTTCCCGAAGGATCCGAGATCGATATTTCTTTGAAAATTTGCAGGTGCATGAGCAAGTAGAATATCAATATACTTCAGATTTTGAGCAGGAGAGTAATGAGGTTGGGGCAGATTTGGGATAGCAACAAACATGTAAGTTCAATTCAGTTTCATGGTCAGATTTTTCCGTGTTCGTTGAGTATTCTAGAGATAGGTATGCATGTGAAGCTTATGATCAGTTCGTAAATCAGGAAGAGCCAATGATGATTGATGATTGCATAGGCAATTATATGTTTTTAACTAATCCTTGTTCATATGATTTTAATACTATCTTATCATCATCTTCTGAGAACTTTTCTGAAGAGGAAGTTGTGATGATTGATGATCAAAATCTGAGATCAAGGGAACAAGAAGGTGATCAGTTTTTTGGCAAAGGAAAAGCCATGGCTGAGCAGGAGGCTGCCATAGATGTGCAACTATTTTCCGAGGAGCAACATGTTACTTATCTTCCTTTTAAGGATCCAGTGGTAGCTTTCATGGACTTATAATTTTCAGAAAACCTGAAGATTTCATATTTACTTAGTTTGCCAATGTTTATGGGTGGCAGTTTCGAATCTGTGGCAAATGCTATGAGAAGCCCTCAGCTTTCATATTTTCAGATTTGCAGACACAGGAAAATTATAGCAAACATGAAGACTTGAAGGGTGATGAGAAGATTTCCCAATCAGTAAGTGAAAGTATTGCATCTGCAGTATATGTTGAGGATACCCCACATTTTCCAAATTTGCAGATAAAGACAGATTGCAACAAACATATGCAGGAAGGGCAGCATAAAAGATCAGATCAGAAATTCATTTTGTATTTTCCTCCAGCAGAGATCAAGCAGACTACATTCAGCGTTGAGTTTTGTGAAGGAAAATAACAACAACAACATAGTCGGTTGGATCAACAATTCAAAGAGGTATTATTTTATGATTTTGAAGACCCTATTGTTGACTTTTTGGATTCTATCAGCAGCATAGATGTTAAAATATTTATGTCAAAAGAAGATTATCTTTATCATCTGCTCAAACCTCTTTTCTGCATGAGATGGCCTTCATTATTGTTCGGGTCAAGATCTAGCATGATCCCTGTAGATCAGTTTCTGACATGGATTCATTGGAAGTATACTTTTACTTGATCAATATACTCCTATTGGCTAGATGTAGGAGTAGACAGAAAAATAAGCTCGCTCTATGAGTACATAGATCGCTTTAAGTTATTGTTGAATAAGAAGAGCAGGCTGCATGCATTTAGATAAGGAACAACAACTTGAAAGTGACACATCAGTTAAACACAAGTCATCAAAATGCAAGTGCCAGCTCCATTCCTTTCATTAGTCGAAAGGTGCCCGAAATTTTGCAAATGGCGTTTTGAAATTTGATTGTTGGTAGATTTTGTTTCTTAAGTTACCAAGGAGAAATGGATGCTAGCGTTGGTGAGCTCTAATGCACTCAAGAATGATACTGTTATTTCCTCTGTCAATCTTCCTTAGGGTTTACAACTGTTGAATCCATCGTGGAAATCTCACGGATTTGCTGACAATACTGTTTTACAAGGATGGGTGGTTATCACAACACTTGCAGGTGCCATTGTTGGATAATTTACTGGAGATGCATTGGCTGGTAAACTTGGAAGGAAGAGGACATTTCAACTTGATGCCATACCTCTTGTAATTGGTGCTTTTCTAAGTGCCACAACACAAAGTGTGCAAGCAAGGATTATTGGTCGGTTGCTTGCTGGTATTGGTATTAGAATCTCTTCCGCTTTGGTGCCACTTTATATTTCAGAGATATCACCCACTGATATCCAAGGTGCTCTTGGGTTTGTGAATCAACTTTTCATTTGTGTTGGAATATTGCTTGCTCTAGTGGAGGGATTAACTTTGGATACAAATCCATTATGGTGGCGGAGAATGTTCACCATTGCTACTGCGCCTGCAGTAATAATGGCACTAGGAATGTTATTTTCACCTTAAAGTCCTCACTGGATTTTCAAGCAAGGAAAAATAGTTGAAGTTGAATCTGCGATAAAGACCCTGTGGGGCAAGGGCAAAGTTGAAGAAGTTATGCTTGAATTGAGAGGAAGTAGCACAGGTTCTATAGAGGAGGATGCTGGTTGGTTTTATCTTTTCAGTAAATGTTACTGGAAAGTGGTTAGTGTTGGAGCAACACTTTTCCTGTTCCAGCAACTTGCTGGCATAAATGCAGTTGTTTATTACTCCACTTCTGTGTTCCGGAGTGCTGGTATTGCTTCTGATGTTGCAGCAAGTGCTCTTGTGTCAGTTTCAAATGTCATTGGTACAGCTGTGGCATCTTCTTTAATGGACAAGCAGGGAAGAAAGAGCTTTCTTATAATGAGTTTCATGGGAATGGCTGCTTCTATGTTGTTGCTTTCTCTATCCCTTTCCTAGAAGGCATTGGCACAATACTCTGGCACTCTTGTTGTTCTTGGGATTGTCTTGTACGTTGTCTCATTTTCCTTGGGAGATGGTCCTGTTCCGGCTCTACTTCTACCTTTCTAATGATGGAGCAACAATGTTGACTTTTGAAATCCTTTCAAAAAATTCAAAATTTGCAAGGAAGTGGGTGCCATTTTGCAAAAAATACATCTTTCGTTTGTTAAAAAACAGAGAGCATGTTAAGAACCAAACATCAATATAGCATAGAAAAACCTCAAGAAAAGTACTCAACGCCTTGAAAAAGAGATAATATCAGATAATAAGCCTCTTCGAGGGGGCAACCTCCTTTTACCCCACTTAAATGTTCAAGTCCAAGATGATTCAAAATGAAAATGTCTCCATGGTATATATAGGAGACTAGGAGGTATAATGGCTTAAAGCCGACATAATTAAAATAACATTACTAATCTAAATTACAGCTAATGGCCTAAGCCGACATAAATAAAATAGCATTACTAATCTAATATGCCCCAATTAAGGGGTAATGAGCCAATATTAGGGCTTAACGTGCCCCTCCCCTTGAGACAAGTGTTGTCCACAACGCTTGAGTAACTCTGGATGCTTCTGTATAAAAGACTCATCTTCCCAAGTGGA
>ML790165.1:250575-270127 GCA_009831015.1 Picea engelmannii | reverse complement strand
TATCCTCTATAATTTTTAAAACCCATAAACCCTAATAGGTATTATATATTTCTCTTAATGCTTCACATGTATAACCCTTATCCCTTTTAACCTATAAATCCTAACCTTTATAATTCTTAAATCTTATAAATTTTAATTCCTAAGCCATTTAAACAATAATTTTACTTTTCCTAAGGCTTATAGTCTATACCCCTTTAACATTATAACCAATAAAATCTACATTAACACCAAAATCATATAACCCATATTATATAATCTTAATCCATGTAACCCCTACCCATATAATCTCTAATTTCTAACCCTTAACACATATTACTCATAATTCCAATAAACCCTAATCCTTAACATGTCTAAACCGTATAACCTCTGACTCATGTAACCCTTAAATCCTACAACCTAAATCTTGTAAACATTAACTCCATAATCCATCAAATTTGTGTTCCTTAACCCTTATAACCATTAACCTATATAGCCTCTATAACCTCTAATCCCTAGAATTTAACCCATATAGCCTCCATAACTCTTCACCCCTCAAACTTATCTATTAATACCATTAATGACATTTATAATCCCTATAAATTTTATCATCTCTAACCACTAACTCATATAACACCTAATTAATAACCCCTATAACATCAACCCCCTATAACCATACAACCCTTAACACTTAAAATGGTTGATACTTTTTGTGCATAATATCTATTACTTATAACCACTAACCTCTATAAAACTTAATTTATATAATACCTAACACTTAGCCCCTATAACTTGTAGCCACCAATACCTATAATTATTAGCAACTAACCCTTGAAAAGACCATCACCTAGGCTCATTAGTATAGTTTTTAAACCATATAATCCTCATACACCAACCCTAATAACCCATAAATCCTTAACTACTATAAACCTTATAGCCCCTAACCCCTATAACCTTTCTTCAACCTAACTCAAAACACTTTTAAAATCTATAACCATAAAATCCCTAACCTCAATCCTTATAGCACCCAGAACTTGTATAACCAGTAAACCATAACTTCTAACACTTATAATTCTTAACCATTATGAATATTTTATTTTTTTTTAAGTAAAAAAGGTGTTACCTGCTATATTATATTAACAAAAAATACAAAGAGATATAGCGTTACCGTGGCCACCAAATGTGTTGCCATTTTACCGGAAGCCAGCACAGTTTGGGGAAAGTATGTTGTTTCTAAGAGAAGAAGCCAAAATACTATTTTTCCATTTGTCCTGCCCGAAGGAAACTAGGATAGATGGAAATATATCGTCTTGACACTCAAAAACAAGATTGAAAACTAGACTAAAATAGACAAACTCAAATACCTGGTGACCTATCACCCTCGTCCTCCTGCCACACAACTTTGGCCTGAATGACAAATGGCTAGGCGAACATTGGACATTTGTGGTTCACTGGGCCTTGGAGTAAGCATCCAGAAGAAAATACAATTTTTGTCCCATGAGGCAGGCTCGGTGCTCTTGATCTGCCATTTGTCCTCAGAATTCAAACACTAGATCCAGGTGTGCCGTGTGAAGGAGTGGTGCATGCGTTCCATTTGTTCCTACCTCACCTGAGGTGCTCGTTTCCACTTTTACACTGGGCTCATCCTTGTCCCTGGTTGTGATGTCTGTGTGGTGCATCATTACCACACAGGTTCTCTGCGAGACCTCGTCCATGTATGTCACTTCCTCGATGTAGCAAGTTGGGATATCCTCACAAAGCCTGCCCCTTGTCTTATCTCTTGCTTGAGGCTCCAAGGCAGTCAGGGTGTCTTCTGGACATGGTATTTCCTCTATGTAGTAGGTTGTGAGGTCCTCTTCAAGCTTTCCCCCTAAGCTGCTTCCAACTTGAGTATCAGGCTCAATTGGAAGATTTTCTTCTTGCTTGATGTCTATGGGATGCTAATTATCCAGAGCTGGTAGGGTTTGAGCTCTTGGTGTGAGACAAACGACCCTTGCTCTATGCCAAAGAATAGTGTTTACCAGCGATAGTGCTCATTCCATATGCTGCTTCTGCTGTCTATGAGAAGTGTGGGTGTGCCAAGATAACCCGCATCGAGGCTTACCTTGCTCCCTAGGAATAGTGGAGGAGGCTTGAGAATAAGAATCACCTAGAGTTAACAGGACACAACAAAAGACACACCAAAGATTACAAACGCCGGGGATTTTCAGAGAAGGAATGATCCGACTGCATCCAAAACTCTTTGCTTTCATCTTTGTGTGGGATGGTTGCACCTGGACTCTCTTTAACTCGGCTATACTTAGTGCCTACATTGCCATCTCTTTCACAAGAGGGAAAGGTCTATCATCCAAAGGTCGATTGTAATGGACTTCTCCCATCACTAATGCGAATAGATGGGGAGCAGCCTACAACATTTAAACCTTGGCTTAATGATATGCCTGGTGGTAGTATGGAATGATGTGTCACCCCATCTAGGGCTGAGGCATCTCTGATAACAAGGTATCAGTAGCACCTCGATAGATATGTATCATCAGAAATATTGGCCCGCCAGTGTATGTGTTCTGACTTGGTCTCAACTCCCACATTCGCCAAGTAGACTGCTACTTTATTTTCTTCTCATTTCACATGAGAAGGGATTATGGTGAGGTTGAGGTGGACGATAGCTTCAAATTCTTCCAGAAGTCCTGAGAGCCTCCAACTAGGAGAGATTCGCAGTGGATGTTCTCCATGAAGGATTTTTGTAATGAGTTGGATGATAATCTGAGAATCTCCTTCTACTATGACCTTTTGGTATTGATTGTGAGCAACAACCTGGAGACCTCGAATGAGTCTTAGGAGCCTAGCAACATTGTTTGTAGTCTCACCCAGGAAACCTACCACCAGATGTATGATCTCCCCAACATGGTTCTGGAGGACTCAACCGAATCATGTCGGTCCTGGGTTTCCTCTAGAGGCACCATCAAAGTTTATCTTGATGAAACCTAGTGGAGGGGGGGTCCAATTCATGGGGTTGTTGGAGTGGCTACCTTTTTCCTTCACTGGAGGGCAGATGTGAAAATGCATGTTTCAGTTTTTGAGAATGTTTTTCTCGTTAGGGATACATTGGATTTCTTCATGATTCCAAGGTTTGTTATTCACTGTTTCTCGAATTAACTTCTCGACCCGTTCCCACATGATAACAGGCAAGGAAATTTTCGAATGAAAGATTCATTTGTTCCATTATTTCCATATTGCTCATAAGGTGAACCCAGGGAGAAGCTGCCAGATGCATTCGAGAATTGGGTTATGGAAGGAGATCGTATCCCAGTTCGCAATTGTTTCCCTGATGTTATTCATGTTTCTGTTGGAGTGTTTCATAGCTTGGGCTCCCCAATTCCAAATCTGTTGAATGTAGTGGAAGTTGTTAAAGATATTTTCCATGGTTTCCTCTCTTTGATGACATAGGGTACACCTGGAGGGGCCTATAAAGCCTCTTTTTATGAGATTATCCCACGCGAGGATGCGATTTTGAGCTGTGAGCCAAAGGAAAATGGAGACTTTGGGCCATAGGATGCCTTTCCATATTTTTCTCTAGATTATTTTCAGGATCTGATTTTGATAGTTTCCCTGCAAGTAATAGGCTTCATTAACTGAGAACATACTTGTAGTGGAGTTTCCGATCCCTTTTTGATTGGTATTTTTCGATGGGCTACACATTCTTTCCAGGCTTGAAGATCCATGTCTTCCATGAGTTGTAATTCCATTCTCTCTGTTTTCCATTGTCTCCAGGGCTGGTCCCCATGGGTCGGGTTCCAAAGATCTCTAAAAAAATTATGAATATTAACCCCTATAAACCCAATCCATTATAAAATTTAACCCATGCAATCAAGGAAACACCTAATTTATTTATCCCTCATCACCCTTAAATAAATATTTAAACCCCTCTAACACCTAAATAATATGTCCATATCACCCTACCAACTAAGTCATTGTAACTCCTATATCCTATAACCTTTATTTTAAACCCTATAATTTCCAACCACTAAGCCTATCAAAAGTTGTTCTTATAACCCTTAACATTTGTAATACCTAAGATGATTAATCCCTAACTCATTTAAACCCCAATTCTTATAACTTGTATATGACATAACCTAAAGGCCCTAAACAATATAATCATTATCTCACATATATAATATCCCCTAACACTTATTACCCCTAATCTATATAACCTCTATAACACTAACATGTAACCCCTAACATTTAACCTTTCTAACCCTCAAGTCTTAAACACTATCAAATCCAAAAATTAATCATTGTAGCCCCTAAAACTTAACCATTTAAACCCCTATGTGATCTACAATTCAGATATGAAAAACACACACAGAACAAACTGACATGTGCAGTGAAGAACAAAAAATGAGATAGCCTAGAATAGAGAAACAAAGTATACACAAAAATGAGAAGAAAATTTATAATAGAAAATAGTCATCACATTATTCAGTAAGAGAGGAGTGCCCTTTATTATGTAAGGAGACTTTTTCCTCAATGTTATTAGCGATTACAATGGAAATTGCTAATGTGAAATTAAACTAATAAAAATTTATTATGTAGCGCCCTTCTCAAATGGACTGGCGAGGTATTTTTACAATGTAACTAACTAAACATACTAACATTTATTATAGAGCTCCCTACAAAACTGGAATGGTGAGGGATTTTTCCCAAGAGTTGGTTGATGTTAGCTAACATACTAACATTATGGAGTGTTCTCCTTACACTGGGAGTTGTTGTAGCAAACTGGAGCACCTTAATGGAATTTGTTGTAGAAGAATGGAGTTTCTTCTTCCTCCTAAGTGGCCAAGGAAGGGATGCTCCCTTCCCGGTGGCCAACAATGACGAAATGTGTGTTTCATTGTCTTGGAAAGCATCCAATTGGCCTATGATGGAGTCTATCCTATTCAACCTAATAGATATGAAAGGAACTTTTTTGGTGAGTGAACCTGCTAATATCCCGATGGAAAAAATAATGGTGTGTGCTACTGATCATGCCTCTATTTCTGATGGTCATGGGGTTGTTGTAAGGAATTTGTTTCTTAAGTATGGTTCTCAACAAAAATGTGGATAAAACACTAAGTTGTTTGTTGTTCTTGTTGTTGATGTTCAGATCCAAAAGGAGTAAGATTTTTTGAATCGTATGCCAACAGATGACCTCCTTGTTTAAGTACAACCCCAATGGAAAACTAAAATTGATCCTTCTCAATATCAAAGGGATAAGTCCTATCCGAAAAATGAAGAACTAAAGTAGAACATAATGCGGTTTGTAGCTGAGTGAAGTGGTGCTTATCCGTTCCCAAAAAACTCTTGAGGTCATGGGAATTGGAGTGTGTTGGCCATTGTGCCACAACCTATACCCGAGATGGACTTGATCGACCCCATGATATGGCTAGTATGAGTCCCAAATGCGGAACTAATGTGTGTTGAAATTAGGATTTCTTCACCTGAAGTGTGTGTTCCCACAGTAGCTTGACGATGTTGCAAACACCTTGAATATTTTTTTCCCAAGAATTACTAAATACCAAGATATCATCAAGATAAATGATCACACACTTACTAAAATGACTTGTTTCATTCCTGTGAACTTGATGGTAGTCAGTTGTCAAATCCATATGTGTGAAGGAATAATCCCCTTGTAAGTGTTCCAACGAATCCTCCATCTAGGGTAGGGGGTAGAGGTTTTTAACAATGGCTTTATTAAGGGCATAATAGTTGGCCACTAGGTGCCATTCCAAATCATCCTTGGTCTTCAATAATTAAATCCACATATTTTGAGAGTGATCATCGATGAAGAGAACATAGTACAAGTATCCACTCAAGGAAGCAATGGTCATGGGTCCACAAACATCTGTATGTATCAAGTCCAAGATCCCCTTGGATCTACTGTCACTGCTCGGAAAGAATCCCTTGACATTATTTCCAAGAGAACAACCTTTGCAAACTCCATCGTGATCTATATGTATCTTTGGAATGTCTCTCACCATCTTCCCTAGAGTGGGAAGGAATATATAATGTAAGTGAGCAAGTATCCTATGCCATAGCTCGCTCAAGTGATAGTATCATGTAGCAAGGCATAGACTAGTCAGACAGTCAATCGGTACAAACTATATTCTCAAACACCAATCACTAGGGTAGAATCCACGCACGAGTTCTTTTTCCATGGAAGAACTTTTCCTTTAGAGAAAATAACCTTGTATCCTTTATCCTCTAAGGCAGAAATAGAGATAAGGTTCCTTTTGATTCCAGGTACATATAGTACCTCACTTAATTGAAGAGGTATGTCATAATCTAGTTGGAAGGAAGAAGATCCAACTACCTTCACAGTATATCTAGAATTATCATCAAGTACAACATGTAGACAAGAATATTTCTCTACAAGATCAGTGATATGTTCTCTATATCCATTCATGTGTCTAGAAGCACCACTGCCAATCAAACAAATATCACTATCAGTAGGAACCATACCTGACAGTGTTGAAATGAAGAAGAACGCTTCATATTTTATGCCTTCATCCATTTGAGCTAGTTCTGAATCGACATCGACAATGGAGGCATGTTGTCTTCCTTTCTTCCTAGTAGGACAATTTCTCGCAATGTGTCCATACTTGTCACATCTGAAACATTGAATCTTTGATATGTCTTTTCTTTGTTCATGACCTAGAGTTGCTAAAGTTTTCTTGTCATTGAATGATTTTGTGAAAATTGTTCTTTTTCTTCTACCTTTATTTGCATTAGAAGAAAGGGCTTGATTGTCATTATGATGGGAGTCTTGCATGACTCTGTCTATAAGTCTAGTTTCCTCCTGAGTGCACTCTTCCCATAGAAAATCAAACTGAGGTAAATCTTCTCTTCCACTAATACTTTGAATGAATGGTTCCCAATGTCTTGGAAGAGCATTGAGAGTAATCCTGACAAGTTCTTTGTCTGTTATGGTTTCTTCAATGACACCTAATTGATATATAATCTCTGAAATATTCATGAAGAAGGTAGCAGTGGTGTCATCTTTCATCATTGAGTAGATGATTATCTTCCTAGCTTTGACATCATATGTCTTCCATTCAGCCTTCTCTTCATTTGTTGTTTTTGTTGGTAGAGTTCCTTATATCAACTTCAATAGGTCACTCTCTTATAGAGTGATGTATAATATTGAATTCCAAGAGTTGAAGTTTCTTGATCCATCAAGCCTATCTTCCACCAAAGTGTTCTTCCTCATGGCTTGCAGATTCTTCACAAACCCTAATGGCCAGGCTAGAAACCATAGATTTTTTCAAGAGGAAGTCTCTAGGAGGTTCGTTGGACTTATGAATACCAAAAAGAATCCCTATAGAGTCAAAAGAACCCTAGCGAGATGCAAAAATTCCCCAATGACCTACATAAACCCTGGAAACTGAAATCTACAGAAACCCTAGAAACCCTAGGGCCGAAAATCCAAACTTCTTCAATTTTCAATCTGAAAGTTGCAAGTGATGTATTGGACTAGGCCGTACCTATATGTGAATAATTTAGGCCCAACGCTCAAGGGAAAGTTCTAAAACTAGCTTGACAAGGAAAAAGGGTAGGGGTCATTTTTGCAGTTACAACAAGAAGGTGGCGGCTAGCTTGGAAAGGTCCTGGAGAGGTTGTGCAATGGCTCTTTTAGGAACATTGTTTTGATACCATGTTGAATTTTTAATTTTAGCTCAAGCACATGTAGTTTCTTTTCAATTTGGAATGAACTTGAACCATAAACAATGCAACAACACAATAGTTGCAGTAAACCAATATCACAAGAAAAATAACCATGCACATAACACAAGAAGTTATCCTAGGAAAACCCTTCTCAAGCAAGGGAAAAACCCAACAACACTTTACTATATTGCCAAGAGAAGAACCCCCTCCACAGAAAAACCTAGCACACACAAGAGGGTGCTCTATGACCAAGAAAAGCTAGCGCATAGAAAAGTGTGCACCAAATTTCAGCTCACCAAGTATGCATTGAGTGAATGAGATATGATCCACAATGGGGATGTATCTCTCTAATATATACATGAACTAACTCATCAAATAGATGTGTCTATTGGAACAATAGGGTTGACTTGTACAACTAAATAATACAATTAATCTTTTACATAATATTAATTTTCTTTACACAGTAGGGCCGACTTGTACCCTTCACAATACAAATTTGGGTTTTACAATAGTATTACTCTTTGAAAATACACCAAGGGGTCTCTCACACATCCTTTAGTGCTCTGTCACTAGGGACAAGTCTACATGTGCTCAACCACAAGGGATGTCACTCTCAAACAAATCAACTCAACTAAATCCATAGGAGTACGAACTGGAGAGCCATCTCAAGTCAACTCAACTAAGTCCATAGGAGTATGATAGGAGACCATCTCAAGTAATATCAACTCAGTCCATAGGAGAACGACAAGAGACCAACACAAGTCATCTCAACTCAGTCCAGAGGAGTATGAATCACCTATCACATAGGCGTTCTCACGGATCATCTCAACTCAGTCAAGAGGAGTACGATCTAGAGAATGTCTCATGAAGCGGCAATCATCAACATTGAGCTCATATGCCAACACTATACTCAAACAACACAAAATCGCATTAAACTTGTATTTAATTTTGTATTTTGTACATGTGGACATTCAGGGGAGGGGAGGGCAATGTAATTTCCAACAATAGCTTAAGAATCAGGAAATGATATAGTCAAGAAAATGATGATGTATTTTGTACTTGTGGACATTCAAGGGAGGGGAGGGAAATGCATTCTGACAATATCTTAAGAATAAGGAAATGATATAGTCAATAAAATCATGATAATAGTGGGGGTAGGGGAAGGACATATTATAAGCATTGTTAATGGATTATTCTCCTAATAATATAAACCCCCAATAAAATTAAGTTAATATAGGTTTATAATAATCAATTTTATTTATATTGATTTTTTAGATAACAATAAAATATTTGTTTTTTTCATTTTAACTCGTTATATCATATCATTTACACATAGAACACTCATATAAAATTACTCTTTTCTACCTTGAAAACATACCAATTTCACACTTACTAAAATTTGGGGGTCTTATATAGCGTGATGTCATAAGTTTGGTAGCTTTGTTACTTCATCAAAAGTGTTTTTTCTTAATAAAGATCACTCATGACCCATCGATTATTTTAATCTTGGTACATAATTTAGGTTATAAGTATTTCTTTGTAGATTTCTTGCATAGTCGTTTGATTTTGATTTTCTAGTAAACATTTTTCTTATTTTTAGAAKACAATAGAGTAAGTCAAAATTCTTATAAAAATTTGATGGAATTATTGACACTTTGGGTTTATTCAAAATCTAKCAAAAMTTTTAAATATATYATTTCACCATGTAMAAGGATAAAAAATTGGCAAAACMTYTAAAARAAACATCATTCCACTATATAGTGAAAATTTACTCATGCCTAAAATTCCTGCRAGATTTTTAACAAAGTTATAAAGAAAAAAATATCATTTTACTACAATATTTGCATGTACTTGAACTAACCTACTGCTATGCCAAAACTATAAACATGCAAATAGACCCAAGACAATAATTCATAATATTGAACAATGCACCATGCTTAGTTGGTGAGGTCCCACCAATATCCCACCCCAAGCATTCTAAGTGAGGATGATAAAACTTGTCATGGCAATAAAGAAACAATACAAGGCACCAAAAATGACCCCCCAAAAAAACCATGATTGAGATGAGATTCATTTAACATTCTTTTTTTGTCTTATATATCATAGCTAAAAATATTATTTTTGTGATATTGTGTTAATGTTATCATTTAAACTTCGAACAAAAGAAATCTCTCGGCCCCATATGACCAAACTAACATGTTTGATCCTATGCTAGAGTCCCTTACATTGTTGGAGTAATTAACTTGTATTTGTATTGTGTGCTTAATATGTGATATTCTTCATCATATTATTAAGATTGTGGTGTGCTATTGTAATGTTTATTGTAATGTAGAGTTTATCTCTATATAAGTTGTTTGATTCTATTATAGAGTTTATCTCTATATGTTTATTGTCGTGAGAGATCTTCTCCAACTTAGTCTCCTAKTTTGGTGTGTAGTTGAGWTATTATGTCAACCTCTCCTTCTATATTGGGAATAAGTTAGATCTCATAACAACTTCTGAACACTATATAACAKAGTCACAACCTATTATAAATAATTCAATAGAGTTTTGTTTGTGTGTGTAATGATGTCTCATCTCTCATATTTTATCTTGGTATGAGAGCAGGACTAAACTTGACAACCTCATGGGAGGGCCCAAGAAAATGAGAGAGATGTGAGTTATATTCCTGTGTAAATATGTAGTATTAGTGTTAGTGTAGGTGAGATTAGATTATTTGTTTTGTGAGTGATTGGAGTGTGTGTTTAGTGTGAATATTTATATGTGTTTATTTGAGAGATTTTCCCACATATTTGTTTGCCATCAAAGGTCATGGTGTAATATTTACTTGGATACATATTATATCTAGACCATTTTCCTAGAGAACTGGCGAGCACCACAGTTGGCTACCTAGGTGTCTTGGTAGATGGTTCACTATGTCCATAGGATGGCCAGTTGTTCAATATTTGAAGTCAAATTTGAATTGATTTCTTGGTCTGAAGGAATTGTATTTCCAAAGCTAGAAGGGATCAAGTGAAGGTAAAAGTTCAGTATGGATGGTTTTCCAATTAGTTTGGGAGTTGTGGATCTAGGGAATGATCCCTCATTAGTTTTTGATGACATGTGAGTGGTATCCTAACGAGGTTACATGAAAGGTGTGTGAGTTTTTTTTAGTAATTGACTTCAAGAGATGCATGATTCAGGAGTTTAGGGAGGGAACTCGAGAATTCAACTCAGGAGATACACCTTTATGAGGATTAAGAGACATCCTGATGGAGTTAGTAACCTGGAAGATTTTGAGATGGTTAAGGGATGATGATGAAGACCATACCTAACATAGATCAAGAGAAGTACTTGTTAAGGGAGGGTGTTGGAGTAATTAAATCCTACTTGTATTATGTGCTTAATATGTGATATTCTTCATCATATTATTAAGATTGTGGTGTGTTATTGTAATGTAGATTTTACCTCTTCATAAGTTGTTTCATTCTATTATTTAGGAGATTGTTGTTGTAAATATAGTTGGTTGTGAGATTTCTTCTCCAACTTAGTCTCCTAGTTTGGTGTGTAGTTGAGATATTATGTCAAACTCTCCTTTTATATTGGGAATAAGTTAGATCTCCTAACAACTTGTGAAATCTATATAATGGAGTCGCTATCTATTATAAATAATTCAATAATTCAATAGAGTTTTGTTTGTATGTGGCGAGGTTAGGTGATAATGTGAGAATGAAATCTTGCACAAGTTGGAGGATATGATGACGACCTTGCATAATGAAGATGTTCATGCCCAGGTTGAGCCATGAACACTTGGTATGCCTATCGAAGGAAGGAATTATATTCCTTGGAAGATAAATAGACAAGGGGAAGTCATGGCTACTATTGTGTTATGGTTTGTTTAGATGTGCCCTAATTTTACTAGAACTGTGTTTGGCTTGTATGTATCTCTAGCTTGCATCGTTATGGCTCCCCATGGACATAAACCAAGTTCCTCTATTGTTGGCTTGTTGCGAGCTACCAGGGCAACTATTGCAGCTGCAAACTTTTACCAAGAATTTTTTCTTGAGGAAGATAAGGCCACCATGCTGGTGCTGGAGGCCGAGGTCAAAATGGTAAGGGAGTTAAAGGTGACAAGGATGTGGAGCATCAGGTGGGAAGCCTAATTCTGTACCTTGGCTAAAGTAGGATGTGAAAATTGAATTTCTCCCGAACCATGGAACTTTATTTGCATACCAAAACCATGGTAGCTCTGGGTATGTTTCCCAAGGATGAGGATTTTCATAAGTTAAAGCACATAATGGAGACTTTGGAGGCACAAAATGCATATCTTTTGTCAGTGGTGACTTGGATAGATCATCGTCATGGTATTTCCTTCAATCCTTCTACTGTGAATCATCCATGGGAAGAGTCTTTTGTCACAACTACTCACAGGGATGTCTTAGTCCCTTCTCCTTCTCAGGTTTCTCATTAACATAACTAGCATGCTTCATAGTCTTTATAGTCTTCTTCATAGTCATTATAGTTTTATGAGAACATTATTTCCAAGTTTAAGAACAATGAGGGATGGTCGAAATAGATTAACTGCAATATTAGAGTCAAGCAAGGTTGTCCCTTGTCCCCTACCCTTCTTGGCATATACATTGACAAGTTATAAGATTGTTTGGAAGAAGCAGGTTGTGTCAGCCTTACTCTCACTGGTATAGTCATCAATATTATTATTTATGCTTATGATATCATTCTTATGGAAAGGAGTCCCCACGATCTTGGAAAGAAACTAATAATCCTCAAGGATTTTTACTCAAATATGTTTATGACTCTTAATACTGACAAGACTAAGGTCATGATAATCAAATCCAATAATATCACTTATGATGCCTTTGTATATGAAAACAACAACTTTGAGAAAGTGACTTCATACAAATATCTTGGAATCAATATTCACCACAAGCTCAACTAGAATTATAGAATTGAGAAAAATATTATTAGGAGATGGAAAGGTTAAAATGGGCTTGAAAACAATTGTAAATCAGTCGATATTTTGATATGGGATAAGGAGAAAATCCTCTTTGAGACTCTTGTTACACCTTTTATTCTATATGGATGTGAAGTCTAGGGATGCAATATCTCTCATAAATCTTGGATAATATCAGTTATTCTAATTATGGGACAACGGTTGCAGGAAGGAAGGGATAAAGTGAGACAAGGTATTTTACATGTCCCTTTAGCTACGTGTGCTTCAGTTATTATACTTCTGAGAATAATTCCATCTATGCAAAAAAAAAATTCGTTGCGATTATATAATATAATTTTTCTCTTGACATTGGTGTTTCTATTCGATTATGAATGCTCGCGTGGTCACTCTATGCCCACAGTTTATTTGAGTACGTTTCCTTTTATGAAATTCTATATCATGGAAACAAAGTTGTTTCTAGGTTTTGCTTGGATTATAATTTAATGGCAGCGATTCATTTCTCTCTAGACTTCAGGAGGTTATGACAAAGAAGAAAAATCATCAAGGGCATATGACTTGGCAGCTCTCAAGTACTGGGGGATTAGCAGTAATGAACACTTATGAAATTAGGCAATAGCAGTGGAGTAGAGCAGAGAAGAGAGATCCAGGTATAACAAGAGAGAACTAAGATAACACCTCACTCTATAAAGTGAAGTGTTATAACAATGACTCTTAGAATATTGCAATGATGTCCAAAATTGAAAGAGAATTATAATTATTTAGTTTCTCATTGCCTTCGTGTGTTTATAGTTGTTAATGTGGAGTTATTCTTATAAGGAAAAAGGATGCAAATTAAGGTATTGTGTTGTGTCTTGACTGTGGACATGCAAGTAGGATATTTCTTTGGAGTGCACATGTATAATGTAGACTTCTTTGGTGTTCACATGTAGGAGGATACAAATTCTTTCTCACCAAAAATTTGGTATTTGTACAATTTGTTTCCATGTACTTCTACTTTCAAATGCTTCAGGATATGCTAAATTGGTTCTCCATGTTTAGGATAATTTCAATTTCAACTTAGAATATACCATTTAAATTGATGCCACTAAATAGAGTCCCATATCTCAGCTTGTACAAAACCTCAAATAGACTTAGGTCGACAAATTTTGAAATTTATTGCTATAGGAAAATTCAATGAAATGGAGGTAAAGTTTATGAAGGTTAGGGATCATTCATAACATATATCATCATGTGACGTATTAGACAAGTTATATGATTAATCATATCTTTGATGTTGATATGTTGCATTGAAGTACAACTAAATCTTGTGGGATTAAAAGATACTATCTCACACGTTGAAAGTGAACTAACATCCATTCCAAGAACTATACATTTTGTCAAACAATGTTATAACTCTAATAGGAAACTAGAATGCTCGGCCTCTGCAATGAATCATATGGATAGGGAATCAATCTTTGACAACACAATGGAAAATGTAAACGATCTCAGGAACCAAATGGATAGAGCTCCATACCAATGACTTGTGTCAATGGGCCAAGCCTTGGTAGAATAAACTAATTTTTCTCTATAAGGTTTGATGTTACCAATAGATATGGATTTGATAGAAAGTATCATGTTTAGGTGTAGTTTTTGGATTAAATTAAAACTGGATGTGGGTATGATGTATCCCACTTTCACTATCATTCAACACAATGGTTTTGTGGATTTGAGATATGCAACGTAGTGGTTTTGTGGATTTGAGATATGCATATAATTTGAGCTTTATAATTTTTAATGTGTATAACAATATATAATTTAGAAGTGTCTATTTTTGCGTTTATTTGCAATGTTAGATTGGGATATTTAAACCTAGAATTACATATCAAACTCTAAGTTTAGATTGGTAGGTTCTAATGTCCCATTTTCAATCCACCTCTAGATATAAATACATAGTGTCGATATATTTCTCAGTGCCCACAAGGATAGAGAGCACACAATTTTCTCTTGCAAAAATGTAAGTAAAATATTTGCAATGGTGGTTTTAAGGTTGAGGCTTGAACAATGGAAGAGGTCATTGTAGATATTCTAATTCAATGCAAGAAGAATTGAGCAAAGGATATTGTTCCATCTTAGGAGGGAATAATATTTGTTTCTTCTGACTCAAAAATATGAGCTTCAATGATTTGAATGAATGTGGTTTCTTTTCCTTGACATTGTGTTAAAGGTATGCAAGCCCCTTCTATGTTTGTATTTTTTCTTTCTTTCATGGGGTTTTATGAGAGTATTTACTTATTATTTCTATTTGTTTCAAGTTATGAATGGATCATCACCAAGTGACATAATCAATTGAAGATATTTTTGGGAATTAGGGGCTCATTCTTGCTTCCATAAATTCAAATAGGCACTCGGGGAAATGATTGAAGTGAGTCTTAATAGCGGGTGCTTATAAATCACTCATTAGACTGACTTTATAGATAGTGTTTTGTTCCCTAAATGACTATTCAAATTGTCAATGAGGCACTAAATCTCTCCAAACTTGTTATATATATGTTTTGAGACAATTACATTAACGGTTTAAACATAACTCCATGTTGTGAGGAACCCATACTCTCACCATGGTTTGGGAGGTCCACACCAAAATTTGGTGAGTTTCTCTCACATTATTTACCTTTTGTTGGACAAGTTTATATGAAGTTGAAAAGTATATGTAAATATAAGAACTATAACACCTCTCTATGGGATGCTATGAAATAATATTTGCTAACATATACAGACAAGAATTAAAAGATTTGATGTAACAATTTTTTACTCTTTAAATGGAATAGCAGAAACATAACAAATACATACTAAGAAAATACCTACCTAACCCTTGGTTTGTTGAAGCTCATTAGTTGTAGTGTAGTAATAAGATGCTTCCAAGCATTATTTTTCCCAATTCCTTTCCCCACTTGCCTAGAATGAAACGACAAAATTATACTTTAAACCAACTAGGATCCTAGTCGACTTCCTTGTTACAAGAAACCTTTTGGTCTCTTATCCCTTTGTGCCCATGACATCAAGAAAAATAATGCACATATTCTCTAAGAATATTGTCACAAGAAATATCTCCTCCAAGAATTTTTCGAAAACTCTCCACAAGCTCCAACCTCTCTTCCCCTCAACACCACTTCCTCTTCCTATTTATCAAGTTTTCTGATCCAAACTATTTTCAGCATGAATTGAGAGCAGAGATATAATAAAGAAATATATAGAGATATCTCAGATATCTAGAAATATAACATAAATGTATCAAAGATGCAACCATAAGCACAGAGATACATTAATACAATTTCTATTAATGAGCGAAAATGTACAAAGACTGTAAAAATACAAAGTGAAAGACTCACTAGAATGGTTGCAGCTTATCTCTGAAAAGAAATGTGACGGTTACTTGCATTCGCAAGAAAATGATTATTACAATGAGGCTCCAAAGGCATTTTTAACATAACTAAAATCCAAAACCCTAACCCCAGAATATGAAAAGCCAAAAGGTTTGTGGGCCCTGATGGGGGTAGTTGATACGTCAACTTTCCGGGGGGATAAATTTTGCATATGATGTTTGTTTGGGGTGCTCAATACACTGTTGGAAAGGTCTAACCATGAAGAATGATTTTCGACTAACCCAGGATAATTCCTTTCATAGTCTCTTGGGCCCAAAATCCCCAAAAAATGTTGTTTAGGTCCCAAAACAACCTCGAAAGTATGGAACTTGAAAAAATTCCAAGGTGGAAAACTATTTTTTGAGCCAATGGAATAGGTGGGTGACCACTGATATCCACTTGGATCAATTCTACCTCCTTAGGAAGAAATGGTCTTCATTGTGTTGAGTTCTTAGGGGAGAGAGGGAAACGGTTGCTGAATCAGAATCTTGGTGAGCTTCTTGCCTTACTAAAGAAGTTGTACTATGTAGCTTGTTGAAGGCTGTCACGAACCTGTGGCTAGAAGGGTTGGAAATTTTTAACCACTCTAGATAAATGAGATGAATTTGTGTAGAAGGAATCCTTGCACTTTTCTTTAATGTTTTCGACCTGCTTCTACTGGACAAAACTTGCTTGGACTGAGGTTGCAGTGGTTGTGGTGTTCTTTTCTTCCCCTTTTTAACAAATTGTGAAGAAGACGAATTTTGTAGTATGATATACTACCTTGTGGCATTGTTTAGATGGAACAATGGTCAAAAATACCTATTGTATCTTATAGAGATGCCCCCCCAGAGTAACAATGACACTACGGGGTCGAGACTCATAAATAGCATGGTGCTTCCACATATATGGATGGCCCAAAAGAACATCACAGACATCTAGTGGGGAAACATCACATAATGCCACATCCTTGAAGGGTTGGATGTCGTATGAAAATCCACATTAATGGATGTCACGAACATCTTGTCCCTGATGAAGCCACCCAATGTTGTATGGTTGTGGGTGTGGTGTTTTCAACAATCCCAATTATTTGACGACCTATGTTGAGATGAGGTTCTTTTGGCTTCCGCTATCAACAATGAAATGCAACGGGGTCCCCTTCACCCACATATGTGAATGAAAAAGGATCTCCCCTTCTTCAGGATCTGTTGGTTCTTTTGGTTGAATTGTGGCAGTCCCAACAATAACAGTGGGATCTACGTCAATGATCTGTCTTCTATCAATATTTTCTAAATCAGGGTTCAACTCCTTCTCTTTGATCTCGACCACCAATGATTTTTTTGAGAGACATTCATCAGTGTTGTGTCAAGGGATTTTGTGGAAATCTCACCATTTTCTAGTGTCATTCTTCATCTTTCCATGACCCTTCTTTTCATGTGGCTTGGACTGGTTTTTAGGAGGTTGTTTGTTAGGGTCGTCTTTATAATACTTTGGTTGTTGCAGATTTATAGACCAGAACTCCCATTTTTTCTAGTGCTTAAATTTCTTCTTGATTTTAACAACATATTGATAAGCAACACCCAGTGATTAGATGTCCATAAAATCCATTTCAGTTTGGATGTATCTGTGTATAATCCCCATGATATTTCATAACCATATGTCACTTGGAGTCTTTGATACCCATCTTGGTGCGCAAGGTATGAAAGGTATTGGTGAAATCTGACACTGCTTGGCCCCTTTCTTGACACATCATGGTCCATCTCATGTACTGGTCTTCATAGTTTCCAACAGGGTAATATTGTTCCTTGACCGCATCCACACAAAAAATCCCAAGTCGGCTCGGCCCCATATATTCCAGACTCCTCTGTGGAAATTTTCTCCCAGTAAGTTTCCCACCAATGTTTAACATTGGGGAGAGCCTTAAGGAGTGTGAAGGTTATATTTTCCTCATCGGAGAAATTATGAATAGAGAAATAACCTTCTAGCAGATTTAACCATTTTTCTAGGGAATCTGCAAATATTCGTCCTTCAAATATGGGAATGTAAAAAATAACTTGTTCCTTAAAAGGAGAGGTGCTTCCAAAGTGGTCGCTTGATGAAGATGCGTCTGTTGTTATCGACAGACGTTGAAGGATGTGGTAAAAATTATCCATCATTTCGTCCCTCTCTCGCGTGTGAGCTTGCTCAAGCAACATATTAATAGAATCGTCTTCTCTGAAATTTTTCTCTTCTTCTTCCATGGAGGGTTTCTTTGGTGTGCGAGAGAGATTTTCTTCAAGAGAGACAAGCTTGATACCCAACTTGCTATACTCAGACCTCGTCAGGGACTTGCACTGAAAAACGATCAAAAGCAGTTTTCTTTGATACCACTGATTTGGATTATTTTTTACAACAAAATGAAAGAAGAGATATTACAATGAAATACACATAAATATTACTAGAAACAGAGAAATATAGTAATACATGATTTCTATTAATGAAATAAATGTACAAAGATTGTAAAAATACAGAGTAAAAGACTCGCTAGAATGATAGTAGCTCATCTCTGAGAAGAGATGTGACAACTACTTGCATTCGGAAGAAGATGATCCTTACAATGAGGCTCTAGAGGCCTTTTTAATATATTTAAAATCTAAAACCCTAACCCTGGAAGATAAAAATCCAAAGGGTTTGTGGGCCCCAATGGGGGTAGTTGATACATCAACTTCCTAGTGGCGTAACTTTTTCATATGATCTCTGTTTGGGGCTCTCGATACACAGTTGGAAAGGTCTAACCAAGAACAATGATTTTCGATTGACCTGGGCTAGTGCCATTGGCATCTTCTTGGGCCCCAAATCCCCAAAAAATGTTTTTTAGGGCCTCAAAATGGCCCCGGAAGTTTGGAACTCGAAAAACTACCAAAAAACTGCCAAGGTGGAAAATTGTTTTTCAGGCCAGTGGAATAGGTGGGTGGCTACCGATATCCACCTAGATCACTTTCATACTCCCTTCTCCAAGTCTCCTCAACTACCCTCATTATTATCCATCAATCCTCCCTCATTTAGATTTTTGGGAAAAGTTAAAATCAAACTAAAATATAAATGACTTACATAAAATAACAATAAATAGAATGCAATGTCCTTCTTCTCATGCTATCTTATAAATACAACTGGACAATTTTCCCCAAAATTTATGAGAACCCACCATACTCATTTAATTCATGATACCAACCATCAATAAAAGTCAAAGAAGGTATTCCCCGGATGGGGTGACACGCGACCAGACAGAGAACACGTGGATGCCCGTCGGGACGCCTATTCATGGCATCGACCGACGAACTCCCACTGAGCACTAAATGCCCATGGTTTACACACAGCAACCACCGATGATGCGCCCTCTCGCGCGAGGGGAGCGTACCTCGACCCAACGCACTCACAGCTCTCCATTAATGGACGAGACGGGCATTCAATTTGGCAGCATTCACGGAAGAATGAATAGTGGTAAGGGAATTCGACTCTCCGCAGTGTTCATTTGGCTTATCCTCAATTTTTCGCCCCCGCCAGAGCCTGG
>ML790165.1:225265-239216 GCA_009831015.1 Picea engelmannii | reverse complement strand
CCCAGGTCTTTTACAACCATTATCCATCCCAAGTCAGCGTTGGGAGGAGGTTTCCATGGATTTCATCACAGGGTTACCAAAGTCTGAAGGAAAGAGTGTAATCATGGTGATTGTTGATAGACTGACCAAGTACACACACTTTTTTTCACTCTCTCATCCCTTCAAAGCTAGTACAGTTTCCAGCGCATTCATGGAGATAGTTCAAAAGATACATGGCAGCCCAAAGATTATTGTAAGTGACAAAGATCCCATCTTCACTGGACATTTTTGGACATAATTATTTTCTTGTTTGGGTAGTCAATTGGCTCATAGCTCATCCTATCATCCTCAATATGATGGACAAACTGAGATAGTGAAAAAATGTCTGGAAGGCTACCTTCGCTTCTTTGTCTTTGATAAGAAAACACAATGGTTCAAATGGTTACCCTTGGCAGAATGGTGGTATAACACTTCCTTTCATACTACAACAAAAATGACACCATTTATGGCACTTTATGGATACCACCCTCCTTCCATCACTTCTTCTCTAAAAGAAAAAATCTAAGGTTTAGGCAGTGGAAGATCACATCGAGAATCAACAACAAGTTCTCCAAATCTTAAAGGACAACCTGACCATGGCACAAAATCGCATGAAACAACAAGCAGATCAACATCGTAGTGAAAGAAGTTTTGAAGTAGGGGATTGGGTGTTTTTAAGACTACAACCATACAAACAGATGTCCCTCAAGAAAGCCAAGAAGGATAATAAATTATCACCAAAGTACTACAGCCCTTATAAGGTGTTTCAAAAGATTCGTACTATGGCATACAAATTGTAGCTGCTTGGATCTTCATGAGTACACCTAGTTTTCCATGTTTCATGCTTAAAGAAGGTTATCAAGATCCAAGTTCAAACTATGTTGCCAAAAATTTATGAGGAAGGAAAAATCATATTGGAGCTTGAAGCCATCACTGACACAAGAATTCGCCAACTGAGGAATAGATCCATTTCAGAGTATCTCATTAAATGGGGGAAACTACCAGCTGAAGATTCCACTTGGGAAGATGATTCTTTTATACAGAAGCATCCAGAGTTACTCAAGCATTGTGGACAACACTTGTCTCAAGGGGAGGTGCATGTTAAGCCTGGTCATTCCAATTGGTTGGATATTCTACATTTAGAGTTTTTGAGTTCATAACTTCTAAGAGAAGCAATTTGGCCTTAGAAGCTATAGTTTGGGGGAGAGAAATGGTCCCCTCCAAATATGCTTAATGACTGATTTTTCCTTGAAGGATGCCTGATAGTACTTGTCCCAATTCCCCAAGTTGAGATTGGGAGTTTAGGGCCATCTTATTTTTATGGATATATCTCCAAAGGCCACTTTCCAAACAATTTGTGATAAGGGACAATTCCAGAAGGGATGATGAATATTATCTTGATTGATTTGACTCAGAGGGAAGTTGAAAGCATCGTGGAAGCCTCTTTTCATAAGATTCTCTCCTATGAGTATTTTCCCATGAGCTAGGGACCAAATGAAGAAGTTAAATTTGGGGAGGGAGTCATGACTCCAAACATTTTCCCATTTTGTTGAGTTCTGATGCTCTCTCATAGTGGAGAGGAGCGTGTTATATCCTTATTTTATCGAGATTGGTTTTAAGGATGGGGGATTCCCCTTTCAGGAGAGAGGTCAGACAATGCGCTTGGTTGTTCAAGTGCTCAGGTACTATCCCCACATGCCAATCCTTCGAGCTGCCATTCTCATTCCAAACTAAAATATCATAGAGGGTGCGTTTGTGTTCATCAAGCATCCATATTTTTAGATCATGGATTTCTACTTCACAGGAATTGAGGTCCACCCCTAGAATTGGATCTTGCTAGATTCTGATCATTTTTCCATTTACTAGGATCTAGGAAAGATATTCTTTGAAGAATGGAGTAGCGACCCTTATTAATTTCCAGATTTGAGATCTTGTTTGGGGAGTTTGAGTTTTTTCCATGCTTCTTTTTCTTTTACCCATCTTGTACCTTTTGATGAAAGCCATTTTCCACCAATCCTTTTCTCCTGTCACTATTCTCTAGAGAAGTTTAATGCCCATTGTTGTATTTGGTGACTTCTGGATATCTGATTCCAATTCCCCCACTTTTTTGGGGCAAGGTGATCGTATCCCAATTCACCAGGTGGAGTTTTTTGTGATTAGAGTTTCCTCCTTGCCACAAGAATTTGCAGATAAATTGCACCAAATATTTTAGGGTTCCCTTTGGAGCTAGAAGGGTAGAAAATTGAAAAATGAGGAGATCTGAGAGGACTGATTTGAACCAAGATGAAGTTGTCCCAAATCTGATGGCCTACCACAAATACTCCTTGACTTGGAATGATTAGGGATCTAAGTAGAGGATTTAACTTGTTGGCGATTATTTTGGAGAAAATTTTGTAGGAGATATTGCAGAGAGAGATGGGTCTGAATCGGTCCAGAGAAGAGGCTCCATTTTCTTTTGGGATGAGAGATAAGGAGGAATTGGTGCCCCCTCCCAATTTTTTTTCCTTTTGTGAAAATCTTATCATCCTTATGAAATATTTTTTAAGTATGTGCCAACACTTTTTGTAGAAATGGAGAGTGAAGTCGTCTGTACCCGAGGATTTGTCTTCATGGAGTTGATTCTAAGATTTTAGAATTTTCGCTTCTTCAATTGGTCAATCTAGATGTGTATTATCTTCTGCTATAAACTTACTGGGGATGTGTTTGAGAAAATAATCTACTATTTGTTCTTCAACCCTACCAGATGTGTTATACAGTTTTTGAAAGTGCATTGAAGCTTGTTGTTTGATTTGGTTGAAATCTTTTAGGATTTCCCCTTCTGGGGTTTTGATTTCTGAGATTTGATTATCCCAATTTCTGACTTTTTCCTGTCTGTGGAAGGAGGTGTTATGGTCCTCTGCTTTCAACCATAGGCTTCTAGACTTTAAGTGACAGGTGATTTCCTCTTTCACTAGCGCTTGCATAAAATCCTTGTGGAGTTTTTGTTCTCTTATGATGTGGCTTTGCTGGATCTTAGTTGTTTCCATTTCCTCCTACAAATTTTTGAGTTGTAGCTTTTTGTCCCTAGCGTTGCTTTGCAGTGAGTTTTTTTCCAAGATATTTAGGAGTTTTTTTACCATTTTTAGATTTTGCTCCCATTTGAAATTGGGTGAACTAGATATCCACTGATTCCATGTTTGAGCAATGGAATGGATGAACTCTAGGTGATCCAACCAAAGAGGGTTGAATCTGAAGGGGATGGGTCCCCAATTTTTTTTGAGATTCGAAGACCAATCTGATAGGTCGGTGATATGACCCTGCCTAGGGAAGGTTTGAGGAGCACAGTTTGTCTAGAAGAGCCAAAAGGGAGATGTTGATCAGGAAGTGATCCAATCTTATCGCTATGTGCCCTGGGCCAGCTCTTCTATTATTCCAAGTGAACATTCCCTTCTCTGAAGGAACGTCAAAGAGATCCATATCCGAGATAAGATCATCCAACCTTTCCCAGAATTGATCTCTCACGACAAAAACTCCTCATTTTTCTTTTGTCCCTCTAGTTGTATTGAAATCTCCAGCAATGATAATGTTTCGGGGGGGATTGTCAGTGGCCAGATCCAGAAGGGATTTCCAGCATTCATTTTTTTCTATATAGCTATTGGGCATATAAACATTTATTATGGAGTATTGCGTACTTGAGTCTTTCTTGAGGAGAGTGACCATCAACCATAACTGTGTCTGCATCTGATCTCTTAGGTCAAATTCCTCAGCATTCCAGAAAGTTCCCATTCCTCCCAATGCCCCTATAGAGCTGACTACTCTTCCTTCATTTTTTTTCCAAATTTTTTGAAGATCTTTGAGGGTTTCCAGATTCCTCATTTTCATCTCTTGCAGCATGAGGATTGAGGCATTTTCTATTTTTAACAATTTTCTAACTTATTCTTTTTTGGCCTTGCTTCCTAATCCTCTGCAATTCTAGGAGACAAATTTCATCATTTATCAATGTATTTTGATGCCCCACCTTTTGAGGGCTGTGAAGTTGTTCCCTTATGATGGGATGCCTTGTTTTTCTCAGATTTTCCATCTTTATTTAGTGTCTCCTCTATTGTTTTTTGGATGAAAAGTTCTTTTTCTCTATCTGTAGCCGATACTCTTTTATTCCTTTGTGATTTTCTTCCAGGTTTCTTTGTGTTGGACGGTTGAGTTAGTTCTAGGTCAGAATCACTATCTAAGGTGTCATGCCTTTCCTCTTCTGACATTTCTAGAATCTATGGGATTTTTCTGGGGATTGATTTTGCTGATGAATTCCCACTCAAGTCTAGGACTTCTTTTTCATTTTCTTTGCCTTAACTGTTCCCTTCTCCCATCTCTTCTTGTCCCTTTTTGTCATTTTCTTCCTGGGATTCCCCGATTTCCTCTATATTTCCTTCTAAGTTGAGACCAACATATCAGTTATGACTTGATTCTCCTTTGTGTGGAGATATTGGACATGCTTCTTTTGGATCTAGGGGTTTTTCCCTCTGGCTCTGAACCAGGATGGACTGAGTTTTTCCATTTGTTTTTTTCCGCTTTGGTTGCTGCCATTGATCTTGTTTTGGATTTTGATCCTGTGCTTCTTTGGCCTAGGGGCATGATTTGGAAAAATGTCCATATTCATGACAAGCTTTACATTTGAAGGGGATTTGTTCATAGTCAACTTGTTGGGTGCAGGACCAGCTATCTAGGTTTAGTTGTATTTCTTATGGGAGTCCTTTTTCCAGATCTACTTCCACACAGAGCCTGACACATGCCTGTAAACCCTCTCATGGATCAACATGATTGATATACTTTTGTAGAGTGTTTCCTATGTTTCTTATGGTTTCTTCATTCTAGAAATGGAGGGGAAGGAAAGACAATCTTACCTAGATAGGGACTGCTAAGGGAATGTCATTTTCTGGGCTTAAATCAGGAGTCCATTTATTTAAGTACATTCCTCTTGCGCCCATGAAGTAAGGTCCACTTTGGAATATCATATCTCTATCTTATTTTTTTTCAAACAAGAAGGCAAAGAATTCCTTACCACAGAATGTTGTTGACATTTGTCCTTGGATCAGTTTCTTGATAATTTGTTTGATTTTAATTTGGTTTCTTGTTTTTTTTAAAGGCTAATCATAAGTGGAGTGAGGAGAGAATCATGTATTCACATGTGTGGCGCCTCCCCAGTTGATGATCCCTCATGATGATGATATCAAGTTGGGTATGCAACACTTGATGATAATACTGAGGTTTCCATGCAAGACTCTACTCCGCTAGATTAACTAAAGTGAAACTGAGTAATGACCGAAGAGGATGTGGTGCCCTCATCTAGGGGAGAACATCTTTTAATAGGGTAAAGCTCAATGTAGACTAATCAACATGGGAGAATAAATACTAGGTGGTTGTGTAGGGATTGCAAAGCATAGGATCATGAATCACTGGGATTTAGATTCATTGATTGGTAATTTGGGAAGCACTGGGAATTCAGGAAAGGTAATTCTAGTAATTCGGGAAGCACTGGAGTAAATAAGTGATTTACTCCATTTCAACCAATTCTTACTGCATAAATTGGGTAGTCGCAAAAAGGAATGACTTACCTATATATTATATATTATTCACCACCATTGAGAAATACAAGTCATTTTCACCTACCAAAAGATTGACTGACTGACCACTCAATATATCCAACACCCCCCCTGAACACCATTAGGGAGTAAATGAAGAATGGGTCTTGACAAGAAGCCATGTTAGGTACCCATTTTACAATGAATCTAATGAATGAACACTAAAAAAAAGAAAAGAGGGAAAACCTCATGGGAAACCCCCCCTTTAAAGTAAAATGCTGAAAAAGAAAGAAAACTGGTAGGAAAGTGCATCCTTCTTGCTAAGAAAGACACACAAAAAGTGGAATTTATTCTCAGTGAAAGTCTTCGTGAAGACGTCGATATTTTTTTTAGAGGAAGGATAGTGTTGTAATTTTATGATCTCATCATGAACCAACTCTCTAATGTAATGCATGTGTATCTTGATGTGTTTTGTTCTTTGTCATTGCACTAGGTCTCTACAAAACTTTAGTGTGCTTTGGTTGTTGGACCAGATGACAATTGGACAACGGAACTAGATACCAAGATCAATGAGAAATTTTTGTAGCCAAAATTCCTGAATGGTAATGTTGATCATTCCTATCTACCCGGCCTCTACTAATGATAAAGTAATCATCATCTGCATTTTATTTGACCACCAGATGGGACTGGATCCCAAACTAAGAACATACTCGAAAATGGACTTATAATTTGTCTAATCTCCATCCCAATATGAATCTATAAAGCCAATGCGATCTAATGTAGAACTTGTTGCATAATGAATCCCATGGTACCCTATACATATCGAAGGATGTCCTTGGCATATTTCTAGTGTATCTCATGAGGCTCCTGCATCTACTTAGAAACTACACACACTGCATATAATATATCTAGATGGGAGTGAGGGAGGCAAAGAAGGATTCCCACTAAATGTATGTAATTGGTGCAATCCACCAATGGTGTATCCTCGCCATCCTCGAGCTTGACCCCTGATAAGAAGGAGTGGTTGTCAATTTACAATCAATCATGTTGAATCAGAACAATATATTCATGACACGTTTTTTTATACAGCTTGATGCCTAAAGCATCCCGGATAATCTCAAGACCAAGATAAAAGTGAAGTGGACCCATGTCGCTCATAGAGAAACTATAATGAAAAATTTCTTTGAATGCAACAATTGTTGAGGATGAAGTACCTGTGATCAAGAGGTCATCTACATATATCACTAAGATCAACAGAGAATCATAATTCCTCAACATATAAACATTGGGGTTTTATTTACATCTAATCAAGGAGTGAGACAATAAACAAGAGTTCATTTTAGCATACCATTCTCTAGGAGCCTTCTTGAGGCCATAGAGTGACTTTTTCAGACGACATACTAGAGATGAGTTTTGTATGTACCCCTGAGAGTTCTCCAATTAGATACGTTCTGAGAGATCCCCATGAAGAAATATATTATTCACATCCATATAGTGAACTTCCAATCCCTTGACTACTACAATGGTGAGAACCAATTGGATGGAGTCTATTAGCACTCTGTAAATCTGTTCAGTTGATAAGAAGACGACAGAGGTAAATTTTTCAACCAACTTTGAGACCCGAAACTAGCCTTTCAGAGCTAGATAGGGCTCTCTCAGGAGACATTGTCTCAGCATGGGATATGGCTTTAAATTTGTTGGCTATATTTAACACCTTTGAAATAATAAGTTCTGGTTATATTGGCACAAGAGAGTAAGACCTTGGGCTATGTAGTCGGTTCAAGAAAAAAATAGAAACAAATGACTCAGTGATTGAACTTTGAAAGGATAAAGGCTAAGTGAGAAACAATCTTCAATGCAAAATAATAATGTGTGGTGGAGAGAAATTACATGAAGTAATTCAGAGCACTGCTACGAGTGAATTCTGATTTAACTTTTAGAAGAAAAACGTTTTGTCTAAATGGCACGAATAAGGGGCACTACACAACGAATCCACAGGTTCAAAAATTCATTCCAAATTAGACAGAAAAATATATGAATAAAGATAACAGGAAGCACATATGCAAGAAAGGGAAAACAATACATCCAACTACTACAATTAGAAATTTTTCATCAAAGTTATAGGACTTTTGCATTAAGTTTCGGTCGAACTCAAATTACATACAATAGCTACTGTCTATAATTTTTTTTCCAACCAACCCTGTTTACATGAAAATGATCCCCATATATAGAAAACTAAATTCACCCTTGTTTTATATGGTCAAACTACTTCCTCCTAGAATCATGGATCTGTTTTCTTTGAAAGAGAACAATAACTTCAACAGATTCACTAAAAATAGAAAACCCAACTTTGCCAAATCATATTCGTAATTGAAATATTATTTAAAATCATTGATCATGATCAAAATTTGACCATATGGTTGTGATTAGTCATCATGTTCACTGTTGAACACTCTATCACCCTTGCACAAAAGTCTGCTACGCAACAGTAACCTACAACAACAAAAAAACTCAGGGATTGCACAACGAACTAGGAAAATAGGCGTTAAATATGACATCATATATCACTCATAAAAAACTATTTTCCACAATGGAGATAGGTTGTTGTATTTAATATCTTTATAAATAAAAACCTCTCTCATTTTCTTGAAATTCATCTCCATCTAACCGGAATATGTGTCGCAAAAAATGTCTCTGACAAGAAATCATGAAAACTGAAAAATAGGGCTCAAAGATTCCTTCGAATCTCCTAATCCGTGTCATATTTTGAAAATATGAGAGATTTTTTTATTATTTATTTTGTCCTCGACCAAAACCTCTCAGGGATTTTCAAAATTCCTCTCCATTTGGTCATAAATTGATCTTGAAGTTGACCACTAAACCAGTCATTTACACAGTGCGACCTGTAACCTGTGTGCAAGAAAATCCGTTGCGCGACGCAATACACTGCGCAATGATATCCACTATTCGATGAAATTCTCTGCGCAACAACATCCTCTACATGACAACATCCCATGTGAAACAATACATTGCATGATGAAATCCACTACGTGATGACATCCTGTGCACGACAACATCCACTGGGCGATGACATCCACTGCACGAAGAAATCAACTGCATGACGAAATACACTACATGATGACATCCAATGCATGACAGAATCCACTGCACGGCTAAATCCACTGTGTGACAAAATCCTTTGCACAGTGAAGGTCTCTGTGCAGTGAAAAGTGGCAAATGGAAATGGAAATAATAAATGATAGGATTCCTTTTGAAATTGACCCTTGGAGATGTTAGATGATGCCAGGCATAAAAAAAATATGGGTGCTAACAAGCATGATTTTTCAAATTGTTGACAAACCTCTAACCTTAGCTATGAAAATCATGGTGTTAACAGTTGGCTCCAACGGGGATTCTATCCTCCCTGTGAGGTAGCAAAGAACATTAGACCAAATGCCTATCCATTGGATTGATCCCAAACTCAAATTTCCAACTGTAAATTGCAACCTCCATCCGTTGAAAACCCAAAGTTTTATATGCTCCAAACTGAAATATGAAACTAAGTTGAACATGAAAACTATAGATTTCCAAAAGAAATGCTCATAGTACTGAGCTTATTTTCACTCCTACCTACCCTAACTGCTGAAAAATATACCAATCAAGTGAAATCAAAATTCCAATGCAACCATGAAATCACTTTATCCACTTTTTTCTTTCTTTTCACATGCTTTCTCCAAAGCCTAATTACTAATAAGTCATTCAAAAAATTATCTATACATTCAAATCTCAAAAAATTAAAAACATTGGGACTGTTTTCCGCCTCCAATAAAACTGCAAATGGATCCTCTAGAACATACATAAAACAACAATCATGTTTCACCCCTTCCATTGCATCCTTGTTTTCATGTAATTCAACCTATTGATCACCACAAAGAGGATAAAAAATATGTTAAGACTGCTGGAAATAACAATCTTCTGAATCAAACGAAAGTGTTGGCTGAAATGAAACCCCTAGTGGCAAGAAATCCATATCTAACATTGATGTTGATTGACCATCATATTTATTTCCAAGCTCGTAGTTGATCACATGCTGCAAATTTGAACTGAAATAACCTTCCATGTAATCAACAATAGGGTCATTAAAAGTATGAGAAGGTTGTTCATCCTCTTCACTGATAACAACTTTCTCATGTAAAACAATGTCATTGTGAATGTATTCAGACTTCACGGCTTCCTTTGTTATCTCATGATTTACTTTCAACAATTCAAAGGAAGAAAAACATAATGGAAGTCAATTTTCATTTGTTCCATTGCTTTATTCATATTCAACATCATGCCTGGAGGATTTCTGATTTGAAACATTATAAACATTCTTGCTTCAACAATTCGAAAGAAGAAAAACACAATGGCAAGGTTCTTTCACCTGATTCAAAACCTTCTTCATTTTCTTCACTACTGTCATATGCACATTTTTCAATTTCTTTAGGTTGTTGAACATACTCATTTTCAGATTCATCTTCGACCAATGGCTGTAATTTTGAACTGACAAGACCTTCTGGATAACAAGTAATAAGGTCATCAAACACATGAGAATATTGCTACAATTTATTGTCAATTTTTTCCCATGCATCAGTGTGATTTTGCATCAGCACACATTTCTCTACCTCAATGATGATATTTAAATTTTCTTTCAACAATTTAAATGAAGAAAAGCATAAAGGTAAATAATTTCCTTTAGCTGATTTAGTATTTTATTCATATTCTTCTTTGTAACTGTGATATGTAGGTTGATTGCTCTCATTACGTTGCTGAAAAGGAACATTTTCTGATAGAGAACATGCAACTGGTTGTTCTAGGAATTCAACATCATAATCATCATCGTATTCATCATATATAGACAAAACAACAACATCTGCAATGTCATCTAACAAGAAAAATCTTGGGACACCATCTGCTCTTCAACAAACTGATTTGTAAATTCATTTTCTTGACTATCTACAAATGAATACATAAAACAATTATCCCCATGCTTATCATGAGATGGATCAAAATCTAAATAAAACCTTCTTTTTCAATAAGTGGAATATAATCCTTTGCAAAATCATCAATATGTAAAGCTTCAAGAGGAAATATGATATTATTAACCTTTTTCTCAAGATTCAAATAAATTGTTCTTTGTTCATATCATTGTCATGTTCTTTAGCATCCAACTCCTCATTTCAAATCTGTTTACATACTTGAATAATGTCTTCAACTTCCTGAGCATTGTTGAACATCTGCTACAAATACATAGACTTCCTCTCCATCAAAATAAAATATAAGTCTGATTGAAAGGTTGTTACATAAGCATGGAAACAACTTCAAGAGGTTGGACTTATTTAGGCAGTTTATAATAAAGACTAGAAAACATCCTCCTGAAATTTGAGATGGTTTCATAGTTCATTATTCTCATGGCATAAAAATATGAAAGGAGTATATCCCATGACTTTCTCGCACCCCAAAACATACATAAATCTTCCCTCAATTCATCCCACAAGCTAATCGAATGAGGTTGCAAATGTATGAACCATGCTTTGGAATCTCCTTGTAAGGAATGAGAAAAGGCCCTCATAGACACATCATCATGTTCGATCTCAAAAATTTATATGAAATGCTCAAAGACCTGAATATGTTTTTCAGCTGAATTTCCATCAATCTCTCCATCGAACCTAGGAAGATACTTATAATGTTTCAGATGAAAGTCATGAAGGATGGAAGGAAATTTAAGAGGACTGTATCTTTCTTGAATTATTTATGGTGCAAGGTTAAGAACAAAAGGTACAAGATAAACTTTGGTTTTGTTAAGCTCACAAGAATGATCATGAACATCATATGTCTTAGAGGAAGGATCTTGGTGAATATTGGTCATACAAGGAGGTATACCTACAATTTACAATGAAGGATATATAAGGGTAGATCTTTGGGATTCATTTAAACATGGTAAGTGAAGAAATATTCTTTTGAAAAAATGAGGAAATGACAAGAAGTCATTGATAAAACAAAAAATTACTTCTTGAATTTAACTTAAGCTCAAGTACCTTATTTTTCCATACTGCTCTTCCATTTTTTTATTAACAGGTCTCATTCTCCAGTGGAGTCTTTGAATCACATTTGAATCTTGATTGGAGTCTCCATGAAAACTTTAGCTCTGGATTCTTCTGCCAGTGGAATCACCTTCAACTGAGTTTCTGATATGTGGAGTCGCCAGAGTAGGAATACAGCCAATATATGCCTAAGTGTCTGCTTCTCTTAGACCTTAGAACTCAACCATGTCGTTCTTTCTCAGGGAAAAATTTCAATTTTGTCCCCGACAATGACACCAAAATGTTAGCACTCTATAAATCTATTTAGATGATAAGAAGATGATAGAGGTAACTTTTTCAACAAATTTTGAGACCCGAAACTAGCCTTTTGTATCTGGATAGGGCTCTCTCAGGAGACATTGTCTCAGCGTGGGATATGGCTTTAAATTTGTTGGCTAGATTTAATACCTTTGAAATAATAAGTTATATTTATATTGGCGTAGGAGAGTAAGACCTTGTGCTATGGAGTTTATTCGAAAAAATGATAGAAACAAATGACTCAATGACTGAACTTTGAGAGGATAAAGGATAAGAAAGCAACAATATTCAGTGCAAACTAGTAATGTGTGGCAGAGAGAAATTACAGGAAGTAACTCGGAGCACCGTTGCGGGTGAATTCAGAGTTAACTTTTAGAAGAAAAACATTTTGTCTAAATGGCACGAACAAGGGGCCCTGCGTAGCGAATCCACAAGTTCGAAAATTCGTTCCGAATTAGATAGAAAAATATATGAATAAAGATAATAGGAAGCACATACGCAAGAAAGGGAAAACAATACAACCAATTGCTACAATTATAATCTTTTCATTAAAGTTACAGGACTTTTGCCTTAAGTTTCGGTCGAACTCAAATTACATATAATAGCTACTGTCTATACCAATTGTTCCAACCAACCTCGTTTACATGAAAATCATCCCATATATAGAAAACTAAATTCACCCTTGGTTGCTATGGTCAAACTACTTCCTCCTAGAATCATGGATCTGTTTTCTTTGAAAGAGAACAATAACTTCAACAGATTCATTAAAAATAGAAAACTTGACTTTGCCAAATCATAATCGTAACCGAAATTGTAACATCCCGCTCTGGCGCACTTACCAAACTTATTCCTTGAGGACACTTGCTCGCAAGTGATCTGGATTTTTATGATGATGAAACTTTTTCCTTCATTATGATGTGTTGAGTTATATGACAGGATGTTTTTACTACATTGATGTAGACAGGTGCTGCTGACTCAGGTTCATTGAGTGTGCAGGGTTTCAGACCTTGAGGATGCAGAGGCATCGGTGGAACTCCCTTGGACTCTGGATTGAGTCAGGGAGTGGGTTATTTGAGTTGTTTCATTTACGGTGATATCGATATGTTTTGATGATATGCTATTGATTTTATGATATGTTGTTGACATGATCTGACATGATGGTTGATGATGCAGGCTGGCGATAGCTTGCCGACCAGACTCACATATGGAGTAAAGGGGCCACACACGAGTTCCAGAGAGATTGAGGGAGAGGTGTGGACAACAGCCCTGCCACAACCTACTATCACTCCCGCCGTGGCTCGAACTGTAGGTTAACGATTACCTAGTTCGAGAGGATCCACGATGCCGTGAAGGCAGACTGCGACAGTCGCTCACGATGATTCTAAGGGGCGCGCAATAAGGCGGGGGCCTTATTCCTTAGAGCCCTTAGTCTCCCACAAGTTCACCTGGCGGGGTGTTGACTCCAGGGGTTATAGAGTCTACCAATCCGTCAAGTCAACGAGTGGCACCCTTGGAGCACGTGGTGCATCCTGAAGGGCACGTCGTGCAAAGTATTGCAAGTCAGCGAGTGGCACCCTTGGAGCACGTGGTGCATCTTGAAGGGCACGTCGCGCAAAGAAATGCAAGTCAGCGAGTGGCACCCTTGGAGCACGTGGTGCATCTTGAAGGGCACGTCGCGCAACAGAAGCAAACGAGGCGAGTGGCACCCTTGGAGCACGTAGTGCGTCCTGAAGGGCACATTGCATGGATGATGATGATGAGACAAACTAGATGACCCTAAGACTTAACGCCTGATAAAATTCTTAAAACGACTCCCCTAATTAAATTGTCACCCTGCTCAAATCAAAACCTGAAATAAAACATCTCTAAGATAAATTGACCAGCCCAAAGAAAAGGTCCTACAAAAATAAACCTAGGGCGTAAACTAAAACCCACCTAGGTGTGAATTAAAGTCTTCTTAAAAGTAAAGGGGGTAAAATAATGAGGGAAATAAATTAA
>ML790165.1:186889-214844 GCA_009831015.1 Picea engelmannii | reverse complement strand
ATGTGGTACTTCTCAAATAGTGTCATTTGAATAATGTCCTTTAAATACTATTATTGATATATACTGCCATTTAATTATGAGGTTAGGTTATTGGCTCTCAACCTGAAGTTAATTATAAGGATGATGTCAAATTATATTTTAGATATTGAGGTAAAATAATGTTATCCTATCAGCAAGAACCATTACAAACCCAATTATAATGTTAAATCTGTTGAGGTACTGTTGTGGCTACATAAAGCCATGCTAATGTTAATGTTGGAATAGGAATATAGTTTATTGATATTTGTATGCAATTTCTCATGATATAAAAGTAACGATAATTTGGTTTAGGGTAATGTCATTTTCATTATAAGGCAAAGGTAATGATGGTGCTAGAAAAAGGGAATGAAATTGTAGCCACAGTTACTGAAATATGGTTATTTTGTATATTGCCATTCTATATTGAAATTTTCAATTAAGATGTCACTTATAAATATGATGTTATTTTATGGCATTATCATAAAAATTTATGATCATTTGACATCGCATGGAGAGCTCCTCTTGTTTAATGGAATGTTTTTATCTTGTAAGGTCATTACAATTTCGGTAGCTGTAGCCTATAAGAGGTATTGAAATTGTAAAATCATGGTCGGGAAATGTGAGATAAATGAATGATGGTTAATAATACATGACAGTGGTATTGTGATTTGTTAATAACATATATGATGCCATGACCTAGATTTACGTACAAAAACTACGCGGAGTTAGTAAATAAGGGTTGCTGATTCATTTAAATAATGTTGAAATTGGGTTCTGTTGTCGGAGTCCTCTTGCCACGCGCCTTCTGCAAGGGGCGCAATTTTTCTTCTTATTTATGTTGTACTTGATTGTGATCAGTTGGTTACTTGGTCTGTTGTGTCGGGTGGGATGTAGACACCTCCATGCTGCTCAGAACAGTCACCAGCCCTGAGACCTTAAATGGTTAAAATCGATGGGAACCTGGGCTTGAGCATTGATTATGTGTCTTGGAGGTCCTAACCTTGCAGGGTAGGACAGGCGGGTGGTCAGTTTTACTTTGTCGTGGTTGCATCTTGTTGGTTGTCAAGGGGCGGTGTAGAGTCAAGTATGTTGATACTTCTACGCGTGCGCACCCACCTTAAAACAAAAACAAACAAATTTTGCACCTGTATACTAGAATGGTTGTCTTAACGAGGAAGGTCGTTACAGAAATATTATTTACAATCATTGATCATGATAATAATTCAACCATATGGTTGTTATGAGTCATCATGTGCACTACTGGACATTCTGTTACCCTTGCACAACAAGTCTGCTACGCAACAATAACCTATAGCAAAAAAAACGCAGTGGATTGCGCAACGTACTAGGAAAATAGGTGTTAAATATGACATCATATATCACTAATAAAAAAAAAAATTCCCAAACTGAGAGAGATTTTTGTATTTAATATTGTTATAAATAAAAAAATATCTTGGTTTCTTGATATTCATCTCCATCTGACCGGAATACGTGTCGCCAAAACATGGCTTAGATAGGAAATCATGAAAAATTAAAGATATGGCTTAAATATTCCTTCGAATGTCCCAATATGTGACAAATTTTTCAAATATGAGAGAGGCTTTTATTATTTGGTTTGTCCTAGACCAAAACCTCTTGGGTATTTTAAAAATTCCTCTCAAGTTGGTTAGAAATTTATCTTTAAGTTGACCACTAAACCAGTCATTTGCGCAGTGCGACTTGTAACCTGTGCGCAGGAAAATCCACTGCGCGACGCAATCCACTGTGCGATGAAATCCACTGCATGATGCCATCCTATGCGTGAAAAGATCCTATGCATGAAAACATCCCATGCGCGACAACCCATTTCATGATGAAATCCACTGCACGATGACATCCTGTGCGCAACAACATCCTGTGCGTGACAACATCCACCGCGCGACGAAATCCATTGCGTGATGACATCCACTGCGCGAAGAAATCCACTACGTGATGAAATCCACTGCATAATGAAATCCATTGCGTGACAAAATCCACTGCGTGGCAAAATCCACTACGCAACAAAATCCTTTGTGTGGTGAAGTTCTTTGCGCAACGCATAGTAAATTTGGCAGCATGCAGTTGCAAATGGAAATGGAAATAATAAATGATAATATTTTTTTTTAAATTGAACCCTGGACATGTTAGATGATGTCAGGAATAAAAATGATATGGGTGCTAACATGCATGACTTTTCAAATTGTTGCAAAACTCTAACCTTAGCTATGAAAATCATGGTGCTAACAGAGTCCATCTTTGGTACTAGAGAAAATGTCTCATCATAATCAATCCCGTGGACTTGTTGAAATCATTTAAAAACTGATGTTTCCTTGTACCTTCTCACTTGTCCATTTTCTTCCTTCTTGGTCATGTAGACCCATTTACATCTACAATATTTTAATCTGATGGAAGCAGATCCAAGTCCCAAGTTTGGTTCTCGATGAGGGAGTTATACGCCTCAACCATAGATGCTTCCCAGAAGGGATTTCATTTAGCCTTTGCATAGGTATAACAATACGAAGATAGAACCATGTAGCAATGCATGGGAATTATTGTTTTATAGTTGTAATTGCATGTGGTGGTTCCTCAAACTAGTATCTCTTCTTCCTTGGATCCGCATGATTTCCCACAAGGTCTCCTACAACATGTAGGGTGGACTATGCCTACTTGGGAATACAATTGATCCAGATTATTTTTGAGAAAGAAATGAAAGAAAATATACTACAATGAAATACATATAAATATTTCCAGAAACAAAGAAATACAGTAATACACGATTTCTATTAATGAAAGAAATGTATAGAGACTGTAAAAATACAAAGTGAAAGATCCACTAGAATGGTGGAAGCTTATCTCTAAGAAGAGATGTGATAGCTACTCACATTCGCAATAATGTGATCGTTACTATGAGGCTCTAAGGACCTTTTTACCATAAGGAAAATCTAAAATCCTAACCCCGAAAGATGAAAAACCAAAAGGTTTGTGGGCCCCGATGGGGGTAGTTGATACGTTAACTTCCCAGGGGCATAACTTTTGCACACGATCTCTGTTTAGGGCGCTCGATACCTCGTTAGAAATATCTATCTGAGGAATACATTTTTTGGGTGAAGAACATTAAAAGAATTTGCATGTTTCTCCCTGTTTTCCCAAAAAATGTTGTTTAGGGCCTCAAAACGGCTCCTGAAGTTCAGGAACCGAAAAACTGCTAAAAATAGTAAATTACCAAAATTTCCAGAAGATTGTTTTGATCTAGTTGGAAAAGGTGGGTGGCCATTTACATCCACCTAGATCAATCCTCCCTCCTTAGGAAGCAATGGTATCCATTGCGTTGAGTGCCCGGGGGAGGGGGAAGATGTCTTGTTGGAGAAGTTGCACTTCTTAGATTTTTGAAGGCTGCCATGAACATGTGGCTTGAAGGGTTAGACCTTTTTAACTAGTATGGCTACATGGGATTATTGTGTGCAGAAGGAATCTTTACACTTTGTTGCAATCTTGTCGACCTGCTTCTGTTGGATAGAATGTGCTTGGGCTGAGGCTGTAGTGGTTACAATATCCTTCTGTTCACCTTTTGAACAGATCATGAAGAAGCTAAATTTTTTAGTATGAGATACTACCTTGCGGCATTGTTTAGGTGGAACAATAATTGGAACTACTTCTGGTAATCTGTAGAGATGACCCCCCAGAGAAACAATGACACTGGGAGGTCGAGACTCATAAACAACATGGCATTTCAACATATATGGCTGGACCAAGAGAACATCATAGGCTTCCAGTAGGGAAACATCACATAATACCTCATCCTTGAAGGGTTGGATGCCATATGACAATTGACACTGTTGGCTGACAGAAAGATCTCATCCTTGGTGAAGCCACCTAATGTTGTATGTTTGTGGGTGTGGTGTTGTCGACAATCCCAATTGTTTGACGACCTCTGTTGAGATGAGGTTCTTCTGGCTTCCGCTATCAAAAATAAAATGCAACGGGGTCCCCTTCACCCACATCTGTGAATGAAAAAATTTCTCCCCATCTTCTGGATATGTTGGTTCTTCTAGTTGAATTGTTGCGGTCGTGACAATAGCAATGGGGTCTACGTCAATGATCTATTATTTACTAGTATTTTTAGATTCAGAATCTGAATCTGGGTTTGACTCCTTCTCTTTGATCTCAGCCACCAATGAATGGTTTGAGAGACATTAATCGGTGTTGTGACAGGGGCTTTTGTGGAAATCACACCATTTTTCGGTGTCCTTCTTTGTCTTCCCGTGACCCTTATTTTCCTGTGGCTTAGAATGGTTTTTAGGAAGTTGTTTGTTAGGGTCATATTTATCATACTTTGGTTGTTGTGGATTTGGAAATCCAAACTCTCATTTTTTCTGGTGCTTAAACTTCTGCTCAATTTTAATAGCATATCGATAAGTAGAACCGAGTGATGAGATGTCCAAAAAATCCATTTCAGTTTGGTTGTATCTGTGTAGAGCCCCGCTATATTTTAGAACCAAATTTCGTTCATAGTCCTTGATACCCATATTGGTGTGCAAGGTATGGAAATTATTGGTGAACTCTGAAACTTCTTGGCCCCTCTCTTGCTGTAGTGTGGTCCATCTCATGTATTGGTCCTCATAGTTTCCAACAGGGTAATATTGTTCCTTTACCACATCCACAAAAAAATCCCAAGTGGGCTCGGCCCCATATATTCCAAAATCCTCTGTGGAACTATTCTCATGGTAAGTTTCCCACCAATGTTTGACATGGGGGAGAGCTTTAAGGAGTGTGAAGGTGATCTTTTATTTGTTGAGAAAATTGTGAACATAGAAATAACCTTCTAGCATATTTAACCATTTGTCTAGGGCTTCTGCATCTATTTGTCCTTCAAATATAGGAATATCAAAATTAACTTGTACCTTGAAAGGTGAGGTGCCTCCAAAGTGGCCGCTTGATGATGATGGGCCTGATGCCATCCACAGGTGTTGAAGGATGTGGGAAAAATTCTCCATCATTTCGTCCCTCTGTCGCGTGAGAGCTTGCTCAAGCAACATATTGATAGAATCATCTTCTCTATTGTTTTTCTTTTCTTCCACCATTGAGGGTTTCTTGGGTGTGTGAGAGCGATTTTCCTCAAGAGAGACAAGCTCGAGACCCAACTTACTATACTCAGACCTCATCAGGGAAATGCACTGAAAAAAAATCAAGAGTAGCCTGCTCTGATACCACTGATTCGAAATATTTTTGAGAATGAAATGAAAGTAGAGATACTACAATGAAATACACATAAATATTTCCAAAAATAGATAAACATAGTAATACATGATTTCTATTAATGAAAGAAATGTACAAAGACTATAAAAATACAGAGTGAAAGACTCGCTAGAATCGTGGGAACTTATCTCTAAGAAGAGATGGGATAACTACTCACATTCGCAAGAAGACAATCTTTACAATGAGGCTCTAAGGGGATTTTTACCATAAGGAAAATCCAGAACCCTAACCCTGAAAGATGAAAATCCAAGAGGTTTGCGGGCCCTGATGGGGGTAGTTGATATGTCATTTTCCTGGGGGCGTAACTTTTTCATACGGTCTCCGTTTGGGGCGCTCAATACCTCGTTAGAAAGATCTACCTGAGGAATACAATTTTTGTGTGAGAAACATCATAGGAACTACCATGTTTCTCCCCGTTTTCCCAAAAAACGTAGTTTAGGGCCTCAAAATGGCTCTGGAAGTTCAGGACCCAAAAAACTGCTAAAAATAGTAAATTACCGAAATTACCAGAAAATTGTTTTGAGCCAGTTGGAAAAGGTGGGTGGCCACTGACATCCACCTGGATCAACAATGTGGCTCATCATTTGCATGATTAACATATTATGAATCTGATTTAGAAATGAGATCTGAAATCTAATATGAATGGAAGGAGACATCATCTCGAATGTATGGAACAAGAGGATGTGAAAAAGTCTCTACATGTGGCTCCTGAGATGCGTGCATGTGACTTTCTTCAAAACGGACACTCCTCTCAATGATGAACTTGTTCATTAAGGGATATATAAACCTATAACCCTTCACACTTATAGGATATCCAATGAATATGCATGTTGATCTCTGAGGATATAATGCCTTCCTCTTTTCAGAGGGTACATGGGCCCATGCACATGACACAAATATTCAAAAGTAGGTGACTTATGGTTTGATGTCACTCCAAGCCTCAAAAGGTGTCATGTAATTCATATATATATGAGGATATATGTTCTATATGTAATTAGCACAGTTAATAAATTCAACCCAAAGCATGGAGGGAAGGAAGCTTGCATGCAACATGCAATTGGCCATCTCTTTGAGAGATCGGTTCTTCCTTTCAGCTACCCCATTTTGTTTTGAGGTGTATGGAACGGTATGATGTAATTGGATACCTACCTCATCACAAATATGTTGTATATCCCTTTTTACATACTCCCCCCATTATCTATGTGGAGGATATTGATCATCTTCCCAGACTGTGTCTCTGTAATCGCTTCGAAATCTTTGAGATGCTAAAAAATTTCAGACTTTTGACAGAGAAATATACCCAAGCGTGCCTTTAGTAATCATCAATAAATGTCAACATGTACCTTTCCTTGTTGATGGAAGGATGAGGAAAAGGACCCATGAGGTCATTGTGGACAAGCTCTAAGGGAGAGGCGGCCCTTCAAGCCTTCCCCTTCTCAAATTTCTCTTGAGGATGTTTGCCAAGAATGCATCCTTGACAAACTCCTTTAGAAAAATATATATCAGGCAAGCCTTTGAACATTTCCTATTTGTTGAGTTGTTACATGTACACTAAATTTAGATGACCAAATATCTCATGCCAAAGTCTGTTATCATCATTGGCATGAGTTAGTAGTAATGTGGAATCATATTTAGTAATAAACTTAGAAAAGGTGTACAATCGAGACCAATGATTTACCTCACCAAAAAAAATCTTGGAGTTGTCATGCATGTCATGTATGGTCATGGAATTCGGTGTGAATTACACCCTTTTTTGTGCCTATATGTGTTGAAATAATGTAACTGCGAAGAGTATTATTATTATTATTTTTATTTTATTCATTGGATTAATCCCCATTGTGGATTAATCATGTCGCTAATTGTATTAGGACCAAATCTCCTTTTGTGGATTGGTCATCGGACAATTGTAATAGGAAGAATAAGAAGTTGGCCCCAATAGTTATTATTGAGACCCATAATTAAATTAGAGGTGGTTTTACCCACCCAGAGTGAGAGTCGACCCTGCCAGTGAAACCCTTTCACACGTGCCAGTCTTGTATATATAGGGAGGCTAGCGCCTCACTTTATCACACAACTCACTTGCTCATTCTCTTATGAGGCAAGCTGCAATTACTAGTTGGAGAGAGGGAGAAGAGTGGTGCATCTTTTGGAGAGGACTATCTATATTGGTTTGAGTTATCTCTTGAACATTGTATTGGCAATTTATGATAAGAAATTTTTTGCTGGGTTTTCTTCCCCTAGAGGATTTCCTAGGATAAATGTTGTGTCTCTTGTGAATGTGTATTTCTCACTGATCTTATTCTTATGTTTCTCTTATCTATTGAAATGCAAAGAACTATAATAATGGCATAAACATTAACATGGTTTCAGAGCCAACCTGAAGGAAACACAATTTGCAAGAGGAAAAACATCACTGTTACCGTACCCAAAAATTAGGGTTTTGAACAAGTGAATCTTTTCATCTCCCTAACCACCTAGAAAGTTGTGCCCTCCCCCAAGGATCATTTTGGCACTTAGAGCGCACCTTTTCAGTGGCTGGATCTCCTGGAAAGTTAAACCCTAGTTTCACAAAAGCACCAGAAGTACCAGAAGTACCAGAAGTACTAGAAGCACCAGTCCAAAAATCCACAAATCAGATTTGACGGGGTAAAAGTTGGATTTTCTCAGATCCAAGTACACCAGGCTACTCGCCTTAGCCAAGTGCACCTCCTGGTAAGGTCAAAAATTGATTTTAAGCATTTTCATTTTTTGGTCATTTTCGTAGCCTCAAGTACAAGATGTTTGCAAGCACAAAGCTTGTTGAGAAACTAGAAGGCATAGGCAAATTATGTGCTTGGAAGTATAGGATCGGTCTGATCCTTGTAGAGAATGACCTAGAAAAATTTATCAAAGAAGAAGTGGAAGAACCTGAAGATGTCGTAGAGAAAGAGAAGCATCAAAAGGACTCAATCAGGGCTCAAAGAATCATTGCAGATTAAATCAAAGACCACCTGATCCCGTATGTATTGTCCAAGAAAAATATGAAGGAAATGTTTGACTCTCTAAGAAAACTATATGAAGGAAAGAATATCAATCAAAAGATGAATCTAAGATCTCAATTGAACAATACCAAGATGCAGAAAGGAGAAATGATTCAAGAATATTTTTCCTAAATCTTAGAAATAAAAGAATAGTTAAAAGCGATTGGAGACACCATCGATGAAGACGAATTTGTAATAACAACCCTAAATGGTCTCACAAGACCTTGGGATGCTTTCATCCAGTCAATATGTGCCATAAAGGAGAAACTATAGTTTGAGAGCCTATGGGAAGAATGCATCCAAGAAGAGACAAGGGTAGCCAACCGTGAAGCACTACTAGCAAGGGATGATGATCAAGCCCTAGCTACTCATACAAAAGGAGGAAGGAAGAAACCCTACCTCAAAAGGGAAACTCATAGAGAACCTCAACCATCAAACAAATTCAACAACCAAGAATCTCATCCAAGAAATTTTCAGAAGAAAGGACAACGCAAGGGACAAGATCTCTCATCTATACAATGCTATCATTGTGATAAGATGGGACACAAGGCAAATAATTGTCCAATCAGAAGAGAAGAATACAAGAGGAAGCACAAAAGGCAACATGCTCACATAGCCGAAGATGAAGAACCACCTATGAAAATGATTAAGGACCATGTCTTGATCTCAACTCTCTCAGGATCTGTATCACCAGGAGAGGACACATGACTCATTGATAGTGGTGCATCAAAACATATGACGGGTAAGAAAAATACTCTATCTTGTATTTCAGAAAAGAAGTTTTCTCAGAAAGTGATTCTTGGAGATGATTATCAATATCCCATCAAGGGAATAAGAGAATCAAACTACAAGCTAGATTCATAAAACTCAATAACAATGAAGTGTACCTGGCTTAAAGAAGAACTTACTCTCCATATCAACTTTATACAAGAAAGGCTATAGAGTTTCCTTCATAGATGGAGAAGTTCTTATGTGGGCTAAAGGAGAAACCTTAAATGAAGCAATCCTTATCGGACGCGAAGAAAATAGCTTATATAAGCTGAAGGGTCACCCAGAAACTGCCATGTCCCATGCCATCGAAAACTCATGCGAACTTTGGCATAGAAGATTGGCCCACATCAACTACAAGGCACTACCATACATATGTAAAGCTGTCACTGGTTTACTAGAACTCAAAGTTGATCAGGAAGGCATATGCAATGGATGTGCACAAGGGAAGAACATTAAGAACCTTTTTCCAAAGAGGGACAACAAAGCAGAAGGAGTATTAGAACTCATTCATTCAGACGTGTGTGGCCCAATGCCATCATCCTCCATTAGCGGGTATGTATACTATGTATCATTTATTGATGATTATTCTCGTAAGACCTGGATATATTTCTTAAAATATAAAGATGAAGTATTCAGTAAACTCAAGGAATTCAAAGCCTTGATAGAGAATCTTTCTGAAAGAAAGATTAAGATACTCAGGTCAGATAATGGAGGAGAATATACCTCAAAGGAGTTCATAAACTTCTACAGAGATGTTGGGATCAAGAGGGAACTCACTACTCCCTACAATCCCCCACAAAACTATGTAGCTGAAAGGAAGAACATAACAATTATGGAAGTTGTAAAGACCATGATTCATGATCAAGATCTTCCTATGTGCTTATGGGAAGAAGCAGCAATGGCAGTTGTTTATGTGTAGAACTGATTATCCCATAGTGCACTTGGGTTCAAGACCCCTGAAGAGATGTTTACCGAAAATAAGCCAGAGGTAATCCATCTCAAAATATTTGGTTGTCCAGTGTTTATTCATATACTGAAAGAGAAAAGAAACAAGCTGGAACCCTCTGGAAAGACGAGAATATTTGTGGGATACTGTGAGGTATCCAAGGCCTTCAGAATCTACATACCTAGTCACTTCCATATTGAGATCATCAGGGACGTGACCTTTGATGAAGAAGCAGTACTTAAGAAATCAAGAATATGTCAGCTTGAAGAAATGTATGAAGAGGAACCTGTAAATACCAGGACTATAGAATCCATGAGGGAAGTTCCCAGAGCTGTAGAACCTGTAAGGGAAGTCATAACTTCCCCTAATGAGGAGACTCCTAAAGATCATGATATAACAGAAGTTCAAGAACCTCCTCAAATGACCTTCTCCCATAAAATAAAGCCTGCTTGGGAAAGAGAGCTTATTCAAGATGGAGAGAAATATGGTGTTCCAAAAGGAACCACGAGACAGGTGAAAAGACCAAAGCCATTCTCCAGTTACACGACTTTGATGTGCAATCTACTTGATGAAGAACCTACATGCTTTGAAGAGGCCATTCAAAAGAAGGAATGGGCAGATGCCATGATAGAGGAATACCAATCCATAATAAAGAATGATGTATGGGAAATAGTTTCCAGACCAAAAAGTAAGGATGTGGTATCATCAAAATGGCTCTTCAAAATAAAACATGTTGTTGATGGAAGTATTGATAAATATAAAGCAAGATTTGTCGCTTGTGGCTTTTCCCAGAAGGAAGTCATTGACTATGAAGAGACATTTGCTCCTCTGGCCAGATACACTTCGATCGGAACCATTATAGCTCTTGCTGCCAAGATGAAATGGAAGCTGCATGAGATGGGCGTGAAGACAGCTTTCCTGAATGGTGTTATTGAAGAGGAAGTGTATATAGAGAAACCCCAAGGATTTGAGGTTGAATACAGGAAGTCTCATGTCTGCCGATTGAATAAAGTCTTATACGGATTGAAGCAAGATCCTAGATCTTGGTATGGCCATATAGACAGTTTCTTGATGAGCTTAGGCTTTACCAAGAGTAAAGCAGACTCAAATATCTACTTCAAAATTATGGATAATGAACTAGTAATCTTACTACTGTATGTGGATGACTTATTCTTAGCTGGAGAAGAAAATCTCATCTTTGAATGTAAACAAAGATTTTCTGTAGAATTTGAAATGAAATACCTTGGCCTAATGCATTACTTCTTAGGTCTTGAGGTATGACAGAGTCCAGAAAGGATCTTCCTTAACCAAGGGAAGTACACGGTCAAAATCTTAAAGCAATTCAACATGCTAGAATGAAAGCCCATGAATACACCCATGGAAGCGAAGCTAAAGCTACTGGTCGATACTTCATCAGACTTGATAGATGCCACACTGTATAGACAGATTATTGGATCGCTGATGTACCTGATGAACACCAGACCAGACATCTGTTTTGGAGTGAACACCTTGAGTTAGTTTCTGGTAGAGCCCATACGTCTTCACCTAGTGGCTACAAAACATGTGATGAGGTACCTTAAAGGTACAATGGATTATGGTCTCAACTATAATAGAGATCATGACTTCACATTGAGTGGATATACTAATGCAAATTGGGAAAGAAGCGTTGCAGACAGAAAAATCACTTTCAGATGTTGTTTTAGTTTGGGATCAGCCATGATCTCGTGGCAGAGTAGGAAGCAATCCAGTATTTCTCTCAGAACAACGGAAATAGAGTACATTGCCACATGTTCTGCTAGCTGCGAAGCTATATGTCTTCAAAAGTTGTTGACTGGCCTATTTAACTTGGAGATGAGAGAACCGTGACTCTATGTGACAACCAGAGCTACATAAAGATAACAGAGAATCCTGTATTCCACAACATGTCGAAGCACATAGATATCCACTATCATTTCATCCACGACATGGTACAGAGAGGAGCCTTGAAGCTCCAGTACATTAGTACGGATGAACAGGTCGCTGACGTGTTGAACAAACATCTATCTCATGTAAAGTTTGAACATTTTTGAGATAAGATTGGTATAGTCTGAAAGGACCCTCCCTGAAAGGGGGAATATATATATTTATTCCTTGCTTCTGACCTTGTTGTTAGACGTAAAGAAAGATGAGTCATTTCTTTTGACCTCGCTGTTATATGTAAAGCATGACGCTGTGTGTTCCTTGCTTCTGACCTCACTATTAGACGTAAAGAAAGATGAGTCATTGCTTCTGACCTTGTTGTTAGATGTAAAGCATGATGCTATGTGTTCCTTTCTTCTGACCTCGCTGTTAGACGTAAAGCAAGATGAGTCATTGCTTCTAAACATGTTGTTAGACGTTAATCATGATGTTGTGTGTTCCTTGCTTCTGACCTCATTGTTAGACGTAAAGTAAGATGATTCCTCACTTCTGACCTCGTTGTTAGATGTAAAGTGAGATGTTGATATGTTCCTTGCTTCTGACCTCATTGTTAGATGTAAAGCAAGATGATTCCTTGCTTCTGACCTAGCTGTTAGATGTAAAGCAAGATGATGATGTGTTCCTTGCTTCTGACCTAGTTGTTAGATGTAAAGAAAGATCATTCCTTTCTTCTGAACTCGTTGTTAGACGTAAAGCAAGATGTGACTGACACTGAGCTACCAGCTTAACCACTGTGACATTGAGCTAGTGTAGTACTGTGATGTGCCAGCCTAGTGCCGTGATGAGGTATCATTTTTACTGATACATTTTGAGGCAAATGATGATGGCATTCTTTCGAGAATGATGATGCTGCCGATGAAAAAAAATTCTGATGACTTGTAAATATGCTAGCCAATGTTTCAAGATGATATTGGTGATACTGTCCTCTTGATGCCACTGATGACGCAGACCTCTCTCACCTAATGTTGTTCAAGGAGACCCTTCTTGTTAAGGGGGAGTGTTGAAATAATGTAATTACGAAGAGTATTCTTATTATTATTGTTATTTTATCCATTGGATTAATCCCCATTGTGGATTAATCATGTCGGTAATTGTATTAGGACCAAATCCCCTTTTGCAGATTGGTCATCGGACAATTGTAATAGGAAGAATAAGAAGTTGGCCCCAATAGTTATTATTGAGACCCAAAATTAAATTAAAGGTGGGTTTACCCACCCGGAGTGAGAGGTCGGCCCTGCCAGTGAAACCCTTTCACACATGTCAGTCTTGTATATATAGGGAGGCTAGCGCCTCACTTTATCACACAACTCACTTGCTCATTCTCTTATGAGGCAAGATGCAATTACCAGTTGGAGAGAGGGAGAAGAGTGGCGCATCTTTTGGAGAGGGCTATCTATATTGGTTTGAGTTACCTCTTGAACATTGTATTGACAATTTATGATAAGGAAGTTTTTGTTGGGTTTTCTTCCCCTAGAGGGTTTCCCGGGATAAATGTTGTGTCTCTTGTGAATGTGTATTTCTTAGTGATCTTGTTCTTGTGTTCCTCATATCTATTGAAATGCAAAGAACTATAATAATGGCATAAACATTAACAATATGTGTTATATGATAAAAACAGAGTAGATTCGCGTAGAGTTTCAGAACATGTAAGACATTCTCAAAACTTCCATGTTGGATATCTACTCTCCCTTTTCTAGTGACATCCACTGAAGTATCATCACCTATTATGATGGGAGGACACATGCATGTATTTAAAGATGATAACACATATTCTATGGATCCCATGTGATGGGATTCTCTTGAATCTAGGATCCAAGCATTGAGAGAAGAATGAATAACAATCAAAGCATGATACTTACCTCTAGTTTGTGGCATTTTTTTTCCTGGATTCTTTTTAGTATTCTTGAGAATTTATTCCCCAAGGTTTTTCTTGTAACGTTCCCCCCAACCAACCTCAGGTCGAGGTGCACCACTCTTGAGCAACCACTCATTCCCTGACACCTACCGGTAACATTCCCAGCCTTCAAGCCAGGCCATGCTACTCTAGGGAACGCTTTTGTTCCCATACTGCAGAACATATAGTAGCATATCCAGTAGTAAACTGAGCAATGCCACATAAATTTACTCTTTAAACTACGTGCAAATAAGACATATACATACAACATGCTCACAGAATCTTTACATATAAACATAAAGACACAATTACTTTATGTAACATACGACTTTTATACTGAAATACCAGTAACTACAGATATGCATCATTTACAGAGAATTACCCATAAACATACAGGCAATTATAATCACATATATTATAAACCGTAACATAGGCATGTAAATAACAAGAAGCATATCATTTTTATCATACAACTGGTACTTATCTTGGAAATATTGTCACCAACTATGTACAGACCGTCCAAGAACCTCCTAGCCATAGACTACATTGTTCATCACTCTCAACAGTGAGTCACCACCGAGCTGGGACTAAACTCCACCCAGGGTAAAGGGTTCCTACCCAGGCTAAGGTTCATGGACAATAGGAAAGACTCTATCTCAGGTGCTCACTCAACTAACAGCCTATAGCCTCTCATTCCCCACATGCCTTCCACACCCAAGGAAGTGTACCCATTCTCTACTCAATAGTCCCTTGGTTGCCCCACTTCCCTTCCATGGCTTCAACAATAGACCGAACCGAAAGTCTCAAAGAATTGTAGTAGAATTCTAGCACCTTTAGGAATCAATCCCTAGCAATTCTCTCACTCAGAGAATTGCTCAGGGGCCTGACAACCCGCTTCTTCAATCCCACTCCAAGCTAACCAGGTACACCAACCAAAAGGGCTATGGAAACAGGCTCCAGAATGGTGAAATGGTTGTCTCAAAGATAACGGAATGTATGAGTGAAATGATCATGGAATCATTGACTGGATAACTGAGTGTGGAGGAGAATCACTGTGAAATCTTCATGGAAGTCATTGTGCGAATAATGGTCTTCGGGTTGCCGGTCACGTATCCGTGAGAAGTCTCCAAATGAGCTAAGTTCCCCCATGATATGAATGCATGTCCCCAACTTGACACTTGTCATATCGAAAGTTACTTTGGTCTACTTGTCCCCAACTTTAGAACTTAGGATAAAATAATTATCCATAGTTTATGTTTTAGGAAATATTAATATAATGTTCCCTTGACTTTTGGCCCTCCCTTTCCTTAACTAGTGAAGTTCAGTCCCCCATCTCTTTTATCATGGTCAGTCTACATGCAACAATGTATTTTATATTAATCATGAGTCATGTACAAAGTAGGCGCATTGGCCTTTGACATTTAGGTGTTCCAGCCTAATACCAAAACATAAGAATTTTGGCTTATAATACTGGCTCACCAACCTATAATGCATATCATATACATAAAGGTTTGCAGACCTTAATATTTCATGCACTTTAGTTACTATGCGCGATATCTACTGAACTCAAGGTTGCACGCTCTTTAGTTACTGTGCGCGGTATCCAAAAATGTGCACACTGCATCACTTTACTGTGCACTATATGCGCGCACCATGCCATGAAAGGTGTATTACAAAAATGATGTCTAGACAACTCACTAGCTTAAATATACTTGGATTATATTTTCATTTGGGTTTGACTTAGGGATATTATAATACCCTCCCCTTATTTATGCACTGTCCTCAGTGCATCATGTACCCATATACAACAAAATTTTCAATTTTTTTTCAAAAAGATGCAGGTGTTCTGCCCGCATTGCATCCTCATGCTCCCAAGTAGCGTCTTTAGGTCCGTACCAGGTCCATTGCAACTTTATAAGCCCTATGGCTCAATTCCGGAGTTGTTTGATTTTCCACTCCAAAATGTGCACCTGATGCACCTGGAAAGCGCCTTCTTGCTCCTCTTGAATAACATCCAATCAATAACATGATTAGCATCAGGTATGTATTTCTTTAGTAATGATACATGGAATACATTATGAACAGACATAGATGCAGGAAATGCAATCATATAAGCGATTGGACCAATCCTCTCTAGGATTTCAAATGGTCCACAGAATCTGGCTGCCAACTTGGCACAGCTTCCCAACTTCAGGGAATTCCTGTTAGCTTTCACTTTTAGGAAAACATGATCACCCACTTTGAATTCTCTGTGGATTCTATTTTTATCAGCATAACTTTTCTGTCTATCTTGGTCAGTTTTCAAATTCTGCTTAATTTTTAACATTTGGTCCTCCATCTCCTTGAGCAACTCTGGCCTGACTGTTCTATCAGTTGGGTTATCCTAGCTTACTAGAGTATTGCACCTTCTTCCATAAAGTGCTTCAAATGGGATCATATTCAATGATGCCTAATACCCATTGTTGTAAGCGAATTCTACTAAATGTAGTTAGTCTTCCCAATTTGATGGTTTATCCATCACATACATTCTCAACATATCTTCTATCACTCTATTCACCCTCTTTTTCTATCCATTAGACTCAGGATGGTAAGCTGTACTAAAGTTTAGATTCGTTCTGAATCCTCTTAACAATCCTTTCTAGAAATTCGAGGTGAATTTCGGGTGTCTGTCAGACACAATCATTTTAGGAATTTCGTGCAATCGTGCCACTTCCTTCATGAAAATATCAACGACATCTACTACGTTGTGAGTAGTTTTTAGTGGAATAAAATGGGTAGTTTTTGTAAGCTTGTCCACCACCACCATAATCAAATCATGTAGCTTGCCTGTTTTGGGAAATCCCATAATAAAATCCATTTTCACCACTTCCCACTTCCATTAAGGTATTGGAAAAGGTTGCAACAATCTTTCTAGGTGCCTATGTTCTACTTTAACTTTCTGGCATTCCATACATCTTGTGATGTATTCTGCTATCTCTCTCTTCATACCTGGCCAAAAGTATTGTCTCTTGACTGCTTCTATGGTTTTCTGATATCCAGAGTGCCCTGGATAAGGAACATTATGCATCTCATGAAAAATTATACATTTCAAGTCCTGGACATTTGGTACAAAAATCATGTTCTTCTGCAGCAGTATTCCATATACTCCCAACTTATAAATATCCATCTTTTGTGGTGTCTTGCCTTGTTGTAATTTTTCTATCAATTCTTTGTATTGCGGGTCTGTATTTGCAGTCTCCATAATTTTTATTTTAACATCAGTTTGGTACATGCTGATGGTTGTAGCACGTAGTTAATGCACCCTCCTGCTGAGAGCATCAACCACTTTATTTTCTTTCCCCTTGATATGCTTTATATCAAATTCATATTCGCTTAGAAATTCTAACCATCTTCTTTGCCTAGCATTTAGATTTGGCTGATCAAATAAATATTTCAAACCATTGCAGTCTATTCTTAGCTCAAATCTTTTCCCCATGTGGTCGTGTCTCCATTTCCTTAGGGCATGCACTATGGCTACCAACTCCAAATCATGAGTGGCATAGTTTCTTTCATTCTCTTTCAACTTCCTTGATTCATAACATATCACAAATCCATTTTGACTGAGGACTCCACCAAGTCCTTCATTACATGCATCTATGCATACAATGAAATCTTCATTTGGGTCTACAATCCATAGTATTGGAGCACTTGTCAATAATTGTTTCAAATGTTGGAAACTCCTTTCACAGTTTGACATCCACTGAAACTTCATACCCTTTCTTTGCAAGGAAGTGATTGGGTGTGTTATCTTTGAGAATCCTCCAATGAATCTCATGTAGTATCTTGCAAGGCCTATGAATGATCTGATCTTTGTCACATTCTTTGGTGCTGACCATTCTCTAACGGCTTTTATCTTCTTGGTGCTATCCCATCCTTTGAGATGATATGCCCCAAATAATGAATTTGTTTCTAATAAAATGAGCACTTGCTCAATTTGGCATACATCTGATGCTCCCTTAATACTTGCAACACCATCCTCAAATGATGTTCATGATCTTCCTCTAACTTAGAGTATATAAGAATGTCATCCAAAAAGACAATGACAAACTTGTCTAAATATTCTCGGAAAAAACCATTCCTTAAGCACATGAAAACAATTGGTGCATTTGAAAACCCAAATGGCACCACTGTGAACTCATAATGACCATACCTTGTCCTGAAGGCGGTCTTGTTGATATCTTCCTCCTTCATTCTTACCTGATGGTATCCCGATCTGAGATCTATCTTTGAAAATATCTTTGTATCCTTCAATTGATCAAAAATATCATTGATCCTTGGTAGAGGATACTTGTTCTTTACAAACACTTTATTCAACTGTCTGAAATCAATGCAAAATCTTAATGTTCCATATTTATTTTTCACAAACAAGACTGGGGCACCCCAAGGTGATACACTTGGGTGTATATACCCCTTTTTTAGAAGTTCTTCAAGCCGCATTTTCAACTCCTTCAATTCTGGTGTACTCATTCTTAAGGAGTCTTTGACACGGGAGCTGCTCCTGGTGTTAGATTTATAGAAAAATCAATGTCTCTTTGTTGGCGACAGAAGTCACTCTTGGATTGAAGCAAGAGCAGATCCCGACGCCCATCAGTTTTTATGTCACGATAGTTTTAATGGGTGATCAAATGGGTAGAGACTCGGGAAGATATCACTCAAACTCAGGGACTTGGTCCGGCATGCGAGGAACAAAGGAGGTCTTGATCTAACTTCAGTCAGTGGGTTGATTTGAAAATGAGCAGGCTGAAGACTTGGTGAGAGGAGTGGACAAACTACCTCAGGCAACAGGCCTTTAAGTAATTTGTAGAAGAAAAACTCTGAATGCAAGATCCTCTAGTTCAGAGCTTCGAGAAACTGAAAGGGGGGGACTTGACTAGATTCTCCAATACCAAGTCGTTCAGCGCTAAGAAAATGACATGGACCAATTAGAAACAGTGAAACTGTTACAATGATCAAATCTACATCATCCTCTAACAGTTACAACTCGACTAGATTCTCCAATTCCGATCCGTTCTAATACAGTGTAAATAAAGACGTGAAAGAAATTGACATTCATAAGACAGGAAGTCTCAAGATTCCACACATAACCAGGAAAATAGTGCTTCATTAAAGCTTTGCAACTGAGAGCCTTGCTCAACCATCGATATCTACAAAAATGGTGAAAATTCCTACATATACTCGAAACAACAATAACAACAAAATCGAGACGTTGCATTAAAAACATTGCATCTGCATGGCTTCTGACAATATACACTTGCAGTCTATGAATGATCGTGCACCTATGGTATATGAAATCGAACTCCTGATAGTCCCATGGGCGAATTGACATGCTTTCAATTCATTGCTAGACTTTCCCTTTATGGCGGAGATGATATCTAACCACCACCAACTACCTTAATAACTGCTTCCTTTGGATTGAGAATGGCCCAGCCAACTCGACACCTTTGGTACATGGAGGACCCCTCACGCTACCATCTAGATTAGCTGAACGGCTTGATGAATAGATGTGGAGGCCAGCGCGAAGGCTGGGCACATGATGGGAGTGGTGGATGGGTAGAGGAAACCAAGAGCGCGGGGCTTGAGTGGATTAGGAGTAGAGATGGCCATACGTAGCCAGAGAGGGGAGGGTGGAAGCACTTTTATGATGAGGCACGATGCCGTAGGGAGATGACGGGGAAGTCATAAGGTGGAGGGACTGAAGGAGGAGTTGAGGCAAGTTGGGAGATGAATAACACCTGGGATGAGGTGTCAGGCGAAAATGAGAAAAAGGAAAGGATGTGCCATGAGGATGCATGTACAGGTGATGTGGAGAGAGGAGGACACATGGCAGTTGGAAGGAAGACGATGGTCTGCGGAAGGGACATGCTATGAGGTGAAGTGGAAGATATGTTGTAGGGGAGCGACGGCTCAAGAGGTGACATGATGGGGGGGAAAGGACCCACGTTGATTAAAGGAAGAGAGGCAAGGGAGATCTGGATCGCCTGTGTGTCGTTGATCCGGGTGCTCTGATCGCAGCCGTTGAAGAGGTGCACCCTCGATTTTGGACCCCCCCCTCTGCTTAAAGGTAGAAAGGTGAGGGGGCTTCTGAATCCAATGTGTGTCATTGATTTGGGTGTGTGGGTCTCTGCCATCCATATTTACTTCCTGCTTAACCACAGACGCATTTTGCATCCTGAACTTAGGGTAAGTGGGTTTTTTACCCACTCATTCACATTTTCACCACCCCGTACAAAAATGTCACTAACATTAGGGTTCATGGGGGATAGATTCATCCCTGTGATGATCTAAGGACTCTTTTTGCAGATCCAGTGCCTTGCTGTTGGGCTATGGAGTCATTTATTAAGCTAAAAATAGAAAATAATATTTAAAAAAAACAAAAGAGCCGACTGCGGCTCACAAAAAACATTTTTTCAAGAAATGACCATTTACTGGGCCATTAAAAACTTCTTTTCCTTTCAAATCCTGCAGCCTGTAAGTGTTATTTGAAAATACTTCAGAGATCTTGAAAGGCCCAAACCAAAGGGAATCAAACTTACTGTGCTTGCCCCTATCCTACCTGGGTGCATCCCATTTGAGCACCAGATCGCCCAAATCTAAATATTTCTTTCTGCTCTTCCTGTCAAAGGCTTGCTTGATCTTCTACTGATGATTGTAGGCCCTGTCCATGATCTATTCCCCGATCTGCTGTACTTCCAACATCTGATGAATCCTTCTGACCATATGGTCAGGCTCTCCTTCTAGGTCCTGGAGAAATGTCACCACAGATAAGGCGAGCTGAGTAGGGAAAACAACCTCCGTTCCATAAACAAGATGGAAAGGTGAGATTCCCAGAGACTTCTTAGTTGTCATCCGGTCGGCCCATAGAGCGAATTTGAGCTTGGAATCCCAGGCCCTTTTATTGCCTTCCAGTAATTCCTTGATGAGCTTGATCAGACTTTTATTGGAAGACTCCACCAATCCATTTCCTTGAGGATAATAAGGAGTAGAGTGGATCAGTGAAATCTCAAACTGTTCACAAAACTTGACCAGGGGCTCAGACCGAAAGGGGGGGGCATTATCAGTGACAATTTTTCTTGGATAGCCAAATCTGGCTATGATATCCTCCAGGAAGCTAATAATCACTTTTTGAGAAGTGCTCCTGGTGGGGATAACTTCTATCCACTTGGTGAAATAGTCTGTCGCAGTCAGGATCCATCTGTGTTGGCCACTTGAGGGGGGATTAATTTCTCCAATGAAGTCCAATCCCCACTGCTGAAATGGTGTTGAAACTACTACAAGATTTAATGGTAGAGATTTGAGTTGCTGCTTTCCCAAGAACTTTTGGCATTTGATGCAAGCTGTGATTTATCTGCAGACATCAGGGAATAAAGTGGGCCAGTAATACCCAGCCCGGAGGATCTTGTGAGCTTTGGTCTTCTAGAAATGATGACCTCTGCAAAGACCGCTATGGAAATCAAACATAACCTTCTGGGCTTCTTGTGGGTCCAGGCATCTTAAAAATACCCCTAGAGGGTCCTTCCAGTACAAGTCTTGGTCAATGAGGCAATATCTGACCGCTTTGAGCTTTAAATCTCTAGCCTAACTTTTTCCCAATCCATCAGGAGGCTTTAATTCTTGCAGAAAGTACAAGATATCCTTGTACCAGGCACATGATGCTAGTGATAAGGAACTCTAAAAATCCTTGTTGGATGACCTAGCTTGCTCATTGATGAAGTTAATTCTCAAGGATTTACAATTGGATTCAGCCAGCAACTTGGCTAAACCCTGCCCCTTTATCAATTTGGTGGGCTTAACCTCCAGATCAAACTCTAGGATCTTGGCAATCCATTTACCTCTTCTACCATCTATGTCAGGCTGTACGAGGATGTCCTTCACAGAGGCTGAAGGAACATATGCGTTGACCTTTGAGTGCAAGACATAGACTCTAAAATCTTTGAGGGCTTTCACCAAGGCATAAGCTTGCTTCTCCATGATCTCGTACTAGACCTCTGCATATCTCAATGCCTTGCTAAAGAATGAAATGGGTTGTTCTCACCCTTACTCATTTTTCTGCAACAATACTGTTGCTACTGTATCATAAGAAGCAAAAGAAAAAATCAGGAAATCTTTGGAATAATCAGGACTGATTAACATAGGTGCCTCAGTCAATGCCTTTTTTATTTGGACAAAATATTCCCTAGGCTCAGCGGTCCATTTCACTTCATTTCCTTTTCTGAGGATGGTTGTGATGTGTTTCACCATCTCAGCAAAATTCGAGACAAACCTCCTCAGAAAGTTAATCTTCCCCCAAAAGGCCTGAACTTCTTTTCTAGACCGGGGAAGTGACAGGGTCTGAATGGATTCTACCTTGTTGGGATCAATCCTCACTCCCTTTGCTGATACTATATGGCCTAATAACTTCCCCTCCTTCATAGAAAACAAATATTTCTTGGGGTTTAGGGATAGGCCAAACCTTCGACACTTCAGGAAAAATTTCCTCAAGTGGCAACGGTGCTCCTTATCTGACCTGAAGAAGATCGTGATGTCATCTAGATAGATTACCAGAAACTGGTCCTTCTCCCCGATGAAGGCTATGTCCATGGATCACTGAAATGTTGCCCCTGCATTCATCAATCCAAAAGGCATTTTGGCATACATGAATGTGCTCCAAGGAGTGGTGAAGGATGTTTTTTCTCTGTCCTCAGGCATGACTGATATCTGATTATAACCATAAAAGCCGTCAATTATGGATATCCTAGATTCACCTGTTACCCTTTGCAATATGTGTTCCATGTTGGGAAGGGGATAATTGTCTTTCCTTGAGCTCCTTTTCAGGTTCTTGAAATCAACACAGTCTGATTTCTCCACTTTTCTTCCTTACTAGGACCAAATTTGCCACCCATTCAGAATATCTCAAGGGGACAATGATTTGGGCATCTAGCAACTTCTTCACCTCTTTCTCCATGATAGGTAGCAACATGGGGTTTATCTGTCTCAACTTCTACCTGAATGGATTAGCCTCTTCTTTCAGTGGGATCTTGGGCTCAATGACAGATGTGTCATAAGTCTTGAGGTCTTCATAGGCCCATGTGAACACATCGGCGAATTATTTCAATAACTCAGTGTATTTTGCCCTTTGTTCACTGGTCAGGTGGCTTGATAATTTGATAAACCTAGGTTCCTCCTACGTGCCAATGTTGCATTTGGTTGTATCAACATCTTTATTTGAAACACCACCATTAACTGCCACATCATTCTTGTCGAACAATCTTTCTAAAGGGACTAGTCCCCTTGGAATGTGATTACTAGGCAGCTGAATAATCTAGTGATTAACGATTTTATTCAAGAATATCTCAGAGGGAGGGTCACCTTTGGGATCAGGATCCTGATCAATGTGCAATGCTGAAAACTCATCGACGGTCTGAAGAAAATTTTTGATTTCAATATCGTCCTCGAATACCTCCCAATTCTTTACATTATCCGGGATGGATGGCCTGTATCTTATTTCGACCTCACCATGGATCTTCAACGACAGAGGAATCCTAAACAGACTAGCCGAGACTTCTAAGGAGTCGGCCGAGGTATTTTCTTCCCTTGGGATAAAAGTAATGTTGAAAGTTGAGAATAAATTATCAATCAGGTCCCATACCTCATTTCTGTAACTCCTGAGCCGAGGATGCTTGGCCTGATAAACATCCCTGACCTGTTGGATTATCAATTCTGCATCTTCGAACACTGACACCTCTTTAATTCCCATTTCTTTTGTAGCCCTCATACCTAGAACAAGAGCTTCATATTCTGCCATGTTGTTGGTAGTTTCAAATTCCATATTTTATGACAGGGATATGGTCTCTTGGCAAGGCGATATGAAAATCACTCCAGCGCTTGCGCCTATACTGGAGGAAGCTCCGTCAAAGAACATCTTCCAAATAGAGGGGTTTGGAGGAGGTATCTGCTGATTAAGAATGGGCATTTTCCTGATCTGTAAAGGGACCTCAGGAGTTTCAATGATCTACAATAGACTAGACCCTATCTCAATGTCAAGGGTAAAGATGGGGTGATTAGTGGGGTTTGCTTCATCACTGACAATATAGGCTAGTTGGGCTTCTCTATACAACCTCCTGTGTTCCCATCCAAAGACTAGAATGGTGGCATATGTGAGATCCATATGTAACGTTCCTCCAAGTCTTTTAATCCAAGACCTAGACAACAGCATGCCAAACTTGGGGGGAACGTCAGCTACCACAATATCCATGACCACACTCTTCATGGGTAGCTGAAACAAGGAAACCACCAGGTCTTTGATGACTCCCAAACATTGAACCCTCCTTGAATCGAAAGAGTACAAGTCATGATAGGCCTTTGTTACTTCCATTCTCAACTCTTCGATGACTACCTTGGGCATAAGGTTATGGGAAGCTCCCAAATCCATGAGGCAATTATGCAACACTTTATCATGTATGTTCAGGGAGGTGTAGAAGGGAGGGGATGAATCATCTTTGTCTTCTACCATGGGACCTAGGATGAAAGTTGGTTTCTCATCTTGAAGGTTTACTGAGTCAGAGGGAGGATGGGGGGACTCATATTGTAGCATCTTGGAGAGGGTTCTTTTGAAGTCCTCATTTTTAACTAGCTCTGAGAGGGGAACGGGAATCCTGTTCTTTTGAATTTCATGCTCAAAATTAAAAGAGGAAATAGGCTTAGGAGCTTCCCTTACCTCTAAGATAGGTTCTTTGGCTGCTGGCGAAGCACTCTGAGTTTCCTTTTCTTTAGTAATGGTTGTTGCAGATTTAGTAGGCCTATCTGCTATGAGGGGCTGGTATTGGCTGTCAAAGTCTCCTTTTTTCTTTCTTGACCTGAGATTGTATCTGTTAGAAGTGTGACCGGCCTTTTCTCCCTTACCTAACTCATGGATTTGGATGTTCATCAGGGATTTTTCATATGCAGACTGAGTCAAATGGGGAAAAGGAGGAGCTTCTTCAACACAATGAATTTTGGGGTCAAACTTGTATATCTCCTCCCCTCCCTCATGAGTAACCAGGTTATTTTGGAGAGGGGTTTGAATCCTTTGATCTTCTATGTCCTTTTCCCTTTATTCCCTTGGGAAGGCATGTGGTCCATTGTTAGTGGGTCATCTGAAACCTCTATTATCAGCATTTTGGGGATTTCTGTACATGGGATTCCCTTCTAATTCCCATCTTTCCATTCTAGCAGAAAGTGACCTTAGTACTCTAGTTGTCTCATTTGTCTGATGGGGCAGGGAAGAGGAATTGGATGGGGAGGCTTCAGGCCTTTTCTTGGACATGTCCCTATCAGCAGTGTTTCTGAGTTGGTCAACAACCAATATGTTAGATTCTACCTCCACGGCTGCATCCTGCATGTGGGCCAGAGTAGTGGCTCTTCTCTCCCTTAGCAGTAGGAAGAAATTAGGATCAAAAGCGCTAGCATAAATGATCTTAGACGAGGCTTCTGAGGGATTTATCTCAGCGGGGATTTTATTATACATTTTATTGAATCTCTTAGAGAAGTCAGAGACAAATTCTCCTTCCTTTCTCTTCAAAGACCCGAACTCTGTCATGTAATACGCGAAGTCCTTTTTATCTCCCCACTCTCTTAAAACGACATTATCTAACGCTTCAATCCCATCAATAGATCCAGGAGGCAGGGCTTTAAACCATTATCTAGCCTCGCCCTAGAGACTATGGACAAAAATCCTCATCCATACGTCTGCATGCATGATGTTATTATCATATGTGAAACTGTAAAAGGCCTCTAGGTGTTCTTTTGTATTTATGTCCCCCTCACCTGTAAACGTGGGAAGCTACTTGAGGTAACCATCTACTGGGAGGGCATTGAGAGGCTGAGGTAACACGAGAGGTGCATACCTAGCGGCTATGATGGCCTCCATTCTGGTCATAGGGGGATTTGCTCCTACCATAGGGATATTACATAGAGGGGAACTTAGAGGAGAAGGAGCCTGAACAGGGGATGCTAGGGATGAGATTTTGAGGGGAGTGGGAAAAAATAGGGGATTTAGGGAGAAGGCTAGCGAGCTTAAGCCGACGGATGCTTCTCTTTGTGCAGAAGTGACAATAGTAACAAGAGGAGGAGTGGTAAAGACAGGAGTGGGGAAATATTCTGTGGTCCTGGGTCTACGCCAAGGTACAACTTCAGGAGAAATGGGAGTGACAAGGATTTCTCCCTCTAATCCCAGACCAGGGGGGGAAACCTCAACAGGAACACTCTCAAAATTTAGGAAATGGGAAACTTCAGAAAGCGATCTGCTAGGAAACTGAGGAGGAGAAAATGGAGTTCTTATAGAAGGAGATGGCAGATTACCTGGTTCAGCGGTGATAAATTCTCCTTCAGAGGCCATTCCTTTTCCAAGGACCACCTCCCGATCAGTTTCAGGTGTAGCTAGAGGTAGTTGTGGATGGGACCACGTGTGTCTACCTCTGAAAGCCACAATTGACACAGAAGGTTCGCCATAATGGAGTCGCTAGGTGCACAGTAGCAATCTTCAAAGGTTCTGATACCTGATGAACCTTTAGAATCAGAGGCTCAATGTTGTTCAATCCCAGGGAAAATTTTCAACTTCGTCCCTAGCAACGACACCATAAATGTTGGCAACGAAAGTCACTCCTAGATTGCAGCAGTAGCAGAGCCCGACGCCCATCAGTTTTTATGTCATGATAGTTTTAATGGGTGATCAAATGGGTAGAGACTCAGAAAGATATCACTCAAACTCAGGGACTAGGTCCGGCATGCAAGGAACAAAGGAGGTCTTGATCTAACTTCAGTTAGTGGGTTGATTTGAAAATGAGTTGGTTGAAGACTTAGTGAGAGGAGTGGACAAACTACCTCAGGCAACAGGCCTTTCAGTAATTTGTAGAAGAAAAACTCTGAATGCGAGATCCTATGGTTTAGAGCTTCGAGAAAATGAAAAGGGGGGACTTGACTGGATTCTCCAATTCCAAGTCATTCAGCACTAAGAAAATCACAGAGACCGATTATAAATAGTGCAACTGTTACAGTGATCAAATCTACATCATCCTCTATGTAATGATCCCAAGCCAAATTCTTTCTTGGAATCACTAACTACTAATAATTTATTGAGTTTCTAAGTGAATACAAGATTCATCAACACATGGAGATCACAATATATTCAAAATGTAGAAGCACAAGCAAAGATCTGACCTTTTTATTATGGGCAATGTAAGATCAATCAAATAGATGGTCGATCTGGTATAAACCTTAGATGGTCATACAAGCAATAGATATGAGATGTTACAAAATGCTCCCGACAATACAAAATGAGCCTCCAAAGGCTGGATATACAATGAAGACTAAATCAAGCAGATCTGCCACGTCCTGATAGAATGCTGAAGCCCTGAATAATTTTGCCCGGCTACCAAAAGTGTCCAATCATCCCGAGAAAGATGCCAAATGATAGATCGGGCAACTGCAAGGAAAACCCAGATGTCCAAATTCCCAAATCTACTCTCAAACTCCGTAGATCTGAATTCTCCACTGAATGATGTGCCCCACTAGATGACTGAAACCCTAGCTGGTTTGACCCTGATGAAGGAGATCTCCAAATGATCTGAAACTCTCCAAGAATATAGATCGGGTGATGGTGAGAACAACCCAGGTGCCTGAATCTCCAAGATCCCTCTCAATCGTTGTATATCTGAAATCTCCACTGAATGGTGCGCTCTACTGGATGAATGAAAACCTAGCAGGTTCGGCCCTAATGAAGGAGGCCTCCAATTTCTATGAAACTCTCCAAGAATATAGATGGGGCTATGAGAATCCTGTGGAAGAAGTTTCGGGCTCAGATCTCAAGCAGATCTCCCTAGATCTGAGTTTTACTGAATCGCAGGATGTCCCCTATGGTTCCCAGACATCCCAATCTGCAGACAAATGTAGAATGATGCTAACCCTCCAGAAAATCCCTCAAACTGATGGTCCTGCCCCTGCAAACAAAACCCAACTGTCAGAATGGCCCTCGGCCCTCAGGATAAGCTGGATCGAACCTCCCTCGATAAAATGGCTCTG
>ML790165.1:169104-182538 GCA_009831015.1 Picea engelmannii | reverse complement strand
ACTGCCAATCTCTGGAACTCATCAATGTACGCCTCAGCCGTACCTGTTTGCTTGAGTTGGGTGAGCTCCTGGAAATGTAACTCAGGATCTCCTAGATCAAATCTATCAATGAGCCTCTGAGTGAATTCTATATAGGATACAATTTGGTTTTGGCTGAGTGTGGTGAGCCCATGGTACCACCAGTCGTGGGCCTTGCCATCCAAGTACATAGTGGAAAAATTGATGGCCTCCATCTCTCTCATGGGGTTAAGCTGTAGGTAAGTATCCAGCTTCTGCACCCATGCTTGTGTTGTCATCTTATCCGTACCATCAAAGTATGGAATCTCTATCTTCCCTGCCCTTCGCTCAAACTCAAAGCTGCCCTTGTGGTTCGTCCTAGGTTGGTTTCTGAACCTGAGTTGACAATACTGGTCTAGGGACATCTGTCTTTGAACTTTCATATCCAAGCTGTAGTATTCCCTGGTACTCTTGGCTAGTTGTGCCACAAAATCTTCAACCTGTTCATGCTGCTCTTGCTCATCTGTAAATGTGGGCATGTATGGTCTGGGGTTAGCTATGCTACCTGAGTGTTGGCCTAGATGTTCATCTGTGAAAACTGGAACGTACGGCCTATGATTGGTCCTGCTACCCATCTTCCCATGGAATGTGCCACCTCCAAGACTTCCTTCGGATCCTAGTGCTTTCTCCGGGTTATATCTATCTTCCTCATGGGTTCCACCAGACCCTCCAACCTCCTTTTTCCCATACGTATCAGGATCTTTGCCTCGATGGGTTACTTGCATCAGAAGGTCAGTTATCCTCGTTTGGTTCTCATTCATATTCTGTATATTCTCATCAACTTTCTTCAAGGTTTCAGAGATTTCGGCCTGTCCCCTTCTGCTGGTTTCATGATACTCATCCAACTATTGGACCAATGTGCTTTCTGTGCGGTTCATGTTTTGTTGGAAATTATCAAATTTAGTTACTAAGAGAGCCAAGCCCTGAGGCTCATGGTCGTCTCCTGACCCTTCGATTTCTCTCTCTGTTTCATTATTGTTTATCTTCCTTCGACCCATGGCAATTCCCCTGTACTTCTGCATGCACAGATCTCTCCACAGGTTTGGAGGATCAAGGCTCTGATACCACTGTAATGATCCCAAGCCAAATTCTTTCTTGGAATCACTAACTACTATTAATTTATTGAGTTTCTAAGTGCATACAAGATTCATCAACACATGGAGATCACAATATATTCAAAATGTAGAAGCTCAAGCAAAGATCTGACCTTTTTATTATGGGCAATGTAAGATCAATACAATAGATGGCCGATCTAGTATAAACCTCAGATGTTCGTACAAGCAATAGATATGAGCTGCTACAAAATGCTCCTGACAATACAAAATGAGCCTCCAAAGGTTGGATATACAATGAAGACTAAATCAAGCAGATCTTCCACGTCCTGATAGAATGCTGAAGCCCTAAATAATTCTGCCCGACTACCAAAAGTGTCCAATCATCCCGAGAAAGATGCCAAATGATAGATCAGGCAACTGGAAGGAAAACCCAGATGTCCAAATTCCCAAATCTACTCTCAAACTCCGTAGATCTGAATTCTCCACTGAATGATGTGCCCCACTGGATGACTGAAACCCTAGCTGGTTTGACCCTGATGAAGGAGCTCTCCAAATGATCTTAAACTCTCCAAGAATATAGATCGGGTGATGGTGAGAACAACCCAGGTGCCCGAATCTCCAAGATCCCTCTCAATCGTTGTAGATATGAAATCTCCACTGAATGGTGCGCTCTACTGGATGAATGAAAACCTAGCAGGTTCGGCCCTAATGAAGGAGGCCTCCAATTGCTATGAAACTCTCCAAGAATATATATCGGGCTATGAGAATCCCATGGAAGAAGTTTCAGGCTCAGATCTCAAGCAGATCTCCCTAGATCTGAGTTTTACTGAATCGCAGGATGTCCCCTATGGTTCCGAGACATCCCAATCTGCAGACAAATGTAGAATGATGCTAACCCTCCAGAAAATCCCTCAAACTGATGGTCCTGCCCCTGCAAACAAAACCCAACTGTCGAAATGGCCCTCGGCCCTCAGGATAAGCTGGATCGAACCTCCCTCGATAAAATGGCTCTGATACTAGAATGGTGTGGAGGAGTCTTTCATCCTCGAGACCAAGCTATGGAACAAGGTGAGTGGATATTTCACCAGTGAGTTTCTCCCAAGGGTTTGTACAGCAAAACCCCCAAACTGAATGCTCAAGAGCAATAGCAAATGCTAATCCAAAACCAGAATGAGTAATAGGTGCACCCTAGCCTCTTACTTATACTTTTCCTTCTNAAATATAACTTTTAACTTCTTGACTTTTCCCCCCTTCAGTGTGAGACTATGACCTAGTGGGGGTGCCCAGGCCACTGAGTCTCCTCATTACCTCTCTAAGAGGTGGGGGACATTACACTCTAACAGTTACAACTCGACTGGATTCTCCAATTCCGATCCGTTCTAATAAAGTGCAAACAAAGATGTGAAAGAAACTGACATTCATAAGACAGGAAGTCTCAAGAGTCCACACATAACCAGAAAAAAAGTGCTTCATTAAAGCTTTGCAACATGGAGACTTGCTCAACCATCGATATCTACAAAATTGGCGAAAACACCTACATATACTCGAAACAACAATAACAACAAAATCGAGACGTTGCATTAAAAATATTTCGTCTGCATGGCTTCTGACAATCTACACCTGCAGTCTCTGAATGATCGTGCACCTATGGCAAATGCAATCGAACTCCTGACAGTCCCATGGGCGAATCGACGTGCTTTCAATTCATCGCCGGACTTTCCCTTTATGGTGGAGATGATATCTAACCACCACCAACTATCTTAATAACTTCTTCCTTGGGATTGAGAACGGCCCAACCAACTTGGCACCTTTGGGACGTGGAGGACCCCTCACACTGCCATCTGGATTAGATGAACGGCCTGATGAATAGACGTGGAGGCCAGCGTGAAGGCTGGGTGCATGATGGGAGTGGTGGATGGGTAGAGGAAACCCAGAGCATAAGGCTTGAGTGGATTAGGAGTAGAGATGGCCATACATAGCCGAAGGGGGGAGGGTGGAAGCACTCTTATGATGATGCACGATGTCGTAGGGAGATGACAGGGAAGTCATAAGGCAGCGGGACTGAAGGAGGAGGCGAGGCAAGTTGGGAGATGAAGAACACCTGGGATGAGGTGTCAGGTGAAAATGAGAAAAAGGAAAAGATGCACCACGAGGATGTGTGTAAAGGTGACGTGGAGATAGGAGGACACATGGAAGTTGGAAGGAGGACGATGGTCTATGGAAGGGCCATGCTATGAGGTGAAGTGGAAGATAGGTTGCAAGGGAGCAGTGGCTCGAGAGGTAACATGATGGGGGGGAAAGGACCCACGTTGATTAAAGGCAGAGAGGCAAGGGAGATTTGGATCACCTATGCACCATTGATCCAGGTGCTCTGATCGCAGCTATTGAAGAGGTGCGACCTCGATTCTGGACCCCCCCCCTCCACTTAAAGGTAGAAAGGTGGGGGGGGTCTGGAATTTCCTTGTGCACCATTGATCTGGGCACTCTAATCACAGCCGTTGAAGAGGTGTGCCCTCGATTCTAGACCCCCCCCTTCTGCTTAAAGGTAGAAAGGTGTGGGGGCTCCGGAATCCGATGTGCACCATTGATCTAGGTGCACGGGTCTCTGTTGTCCAGATTTACTTGCTGCTTAACCACAGGTGCATTTTTCATCCCGAACTTAGGGTAAGTGGGTTTTTTACCGACTTGTTCGCATTTTCACCACCCCCTACAGAAAATGTTGCTAACACTCTCTTTGGGGGTAGTCCTGGTACTTCCTTGAATACATCTTCAAACTCCTTCAGGACTGCATAATCCTCCAAATTTGGCACCTTGTCTTTAGGTGTCTCCTCCATATGAGCTGCAAATATTTGACATCCTCTTCTATAACATTTCTTCAAATGCAATGCTGAAATTTCTCTAATGGTTATTGCCCTGGGAATTCCCTGCACTTTCCTTTGGTTCCCTTCTTCATCCAAGAAATTGAATTCTTTGTTATGACAATCCAATAGAGCATGATGTGGGTCCAACCAATCCATCCCAATTAAACAGTCATAGGAACCTAAAGGTAAGATGTTCAAATATGCCTTGGTGTTTAGTTCGTTCATGTCCATGAGACATTACTTAACCATCTCATTAACCCTTCTTTTGGTTCCTATAGCCAGCTGTACCAACCAATATTTTCCATGCTTGCTTCTTGGCAATTGTAAACTTTCTACCATCTTAGGATCTATATAGCTATGACTAGCTCCTGAATCAATTAAAATAACAACGGTTTGGTTGCTAATCATACCTTCGACTTCAATCATGTGTGACTTATATTCTTCTTTCTTGTTATCTAGGGCTGCATAGATCCTTGGCACATTTCTTCCCATGTCCTCCATTGTTTCAACTTTTTGTACATTATAAATAGTCCTTCATTTTTCACCTATGTGAGGACAATCTCTGAATCTATGATCTCATTTACAACACCAACATTGAATAGGTGGTGTCCTTGGCCTTTGGCCTTCTACCTCTATCATTTTGGTCTCTTTAGGAGTTTGTGGTCCCTATGAACTATTTCTGAAGAATGGTGGTTTAAATCCTTTCTTCCTCTGATCCACCTTGAACTTTTTTTGTCTTCCCAAGCTTTTTGGAAAGTTGGCCTTGCTTTTTGATGATCATATAGAAATTTATCTCACCTTATGGTCTCTTCCAATGTCTTAGGATCATCATACTATATTTTGTCACTGATGAATGTTGGTAGTCCACTCAAATACCTTTGAATTTTAACTGTCTCACCCTTGATGAAAGAGACATACTTCAACAGTTCTAGGAATCCTATTTCATATTCATCTATGGTCATGTTTCTGAGCTTGAATTCAAAGAACTCTTTCATTTTCTTTTCATAATATCTCTTAGTCAAGTTTTTCTTCTCAAAATGCTTCTTAAATTCCCTCCAAGTAACACTCTTCGCTTTAATGTTTTGTACCTGCACAAGCTGATCCCACCACATGGATGCCTTTCCTTTTAGTTGATAGATGCCAATTCTACCCTATGGATGAGAAGAATAATTGTGTAATTGAAAATACTTGCTCATGCCCAACAACCAGGTTTCTACATATTCATCCTTCTTTTGCTCACCACCAAATGTAGGAGGTTTGATTTTGTTCATTTCTCCTCGTAGCTCATCCACCCCAGACCTCTTATGTTTTCTAATAGGGGATGGACTTGTGTTTCTACCTTCTCTTTTATTGGAATTCTTCAGGGAGTGATGGTGGTGTCTATTAACACTTCCTGATTTCTTTTTCTCATCTGAAGGTTTGTGACTTCCAAATTTTCTTGAGTCACTTTCTTTTTCCAATTTCTTTTCTATTCTATTCAGACTTTGCAATAACTTCACATGGAAGTCATCTTGCTGCTCTTCGGCTCTCATAAGCCTTTCATTATCATCTTTATGGATTTGGACATCCTTTTGAAAATTTTTAATCGTCTCTACCATATTTAGGTTTTCATTCCTTTTCTCTCCATGTCCATTGGAGTTTGTTCCTTCAATGTCCAAATGGACATTCATCCCTCTGCTCTCATCTTGTTGACTGTAATTTCCCCGTGTCTCTTCCATTCCTATGGATTCGGTACTGATATGATCTGATCTAGTTGTTGTTAATTCTGCAAAATGTGCAACCATTAAAACTTATTAAGTTAACTAAATCAACAATCCATGAGAAATATGAACTATTTCAGCTCAATAAATATATCAGAATTATCTTTTATGATTTCTTGGTGTTGCCACCATGACAATTCTTAGAGAAGACCCAAGTTTTGAGAACTTATTAAGAACTACATCATTGCGCAGAGATACATCGGGCAAAAGGCAGTCTGCCAAAACCACTTTTGCATAAGTTTCGATGTCACGAGCTTCAATATGTCAAATCCACCATTCGTGGGATGGGTGAAGGCTAGTAAGATCACTCTGTCTCATTCACTTGGTACATCATAGCCGTTTGAAGTTAGGTGAATGGCACCATGTAACGAACATAAAAAGTTTAATCATTTGAAATGGATTAGCTGAGCATGGAAACCCATCGTACTTGCACGCAAGTCTGTTAGTGATTTATGATTGAGGCTCTATAATTACCAACTCTTAGGTATGGAAGCATCATATTATCCATCAACGAATAGTCTCCAAACTGGTTCTAACTTCTCATCTCTGCAAAATTATTTCGGTGCCCACACAACTGAGGTATATGGACCCAGTTAAATCCAATGAGACTGGTTATTAAGGCAACACGCTAAATTTTCTTGTGAGTATGAAGGAAAAGGTAGTCGCGCAGATATTGGCGACTAAATTTCACACAGTACCTATTACTGATTCGAGATTCGAAATCAGGCTAAATCCAATCATGAGAGATCTGGTTATCAACAGACTAGCTGCTAAGAAGAAATGAAACAAGCGACAGAAGAAAGAACCCGTCGTTGAAGCGGTTGGAAGTGTTGGAGAGAATCAACCGGTTTGGTTAGATTCTTCAAAGGAGGAGCTAGCTAAGCTCTAATGATCCCTCAAATAAAATTGAGTATATTTCAGTGATCTCTGGACGGATGGTAGCAGAGGTAAGGAACTCTGGAGATGATAGACATGTTCTTGTACGGTCTCTTTAAATAGGGTAACTGCTATTTTCAATCATCCCCTTTTGTAATTTCAGATTTTAAATGAATATATAAGCGCATAAGAGGATTTTGTACTTCTTATGATAAGATTCTAACTAATGGTGATATGAATCTTGTTTCCTTTAATATTATGTGTCTTCTTTTAACTTATATTTCACTTTTAACTGTCTAAATAAAACTCAGAATTCATCTCACTCGCTTGACTCAATTTAAATAATACTTCAATGCAGTTGTGTATTCCTCTTTCTTTGAATACTATGTAAATTTTCTATTAAACTTAGGCTCATCGTCTTAATTGGCCTTTCAGACTATTTTTTTTTCTTTCGCGTGCATAAAATTCAACCTGTGTTCTTTTATTTATCATGCAAACTGATTTTATAAGGTAAATCATGCTTCCACACACCTGTATCTACTATACATTTCCTCTTCATTGTGCCAATAACTTTCATGCACTATTTCTGCGTTGTGCGCCAATATCGACTGCGCACTATTTTTGTATCACACTCAGATATTCCATATACATTTTTCTCTATGCATTGCACCGTGCTAAAGTTCAATATGCCTTACCGCATACAATAATCTATATGCCCCATCTAATACTCTATCACTACCACGCACAACCACCTACATGCACCCCTACCTACACTGTAGCAATACAACTCAAACTCATACTTTGTGCGCACCAACCAAACTTCATTATGCCTTACCATACTACTTATTATTGGCTTCCTTCTCTGTCACTGAAACATGGGAATATTCCCAGGATATTTAATATCTCCTAGAAGTTTCTGAAGCCACGATCTAGTCTTCTCATGGCATCTATCTCCCAACTCCTGGAAGTTGTCTCTTCATCTGATACTTTCCTAGATCACGCTTACTCTTGATTTATTATGAGTCTACAAGGACGTCATCATCTCTTATGGGGTATACTTGGTGTTGAATACCAATTCTAAATATGAAAGGTTGAGTCAGACTTCAAACGATTTATGCTTCCCATCAAGGTGGCTTAATTATCCTTTGACCATGTCTTATGTGAGTTCTTGTTCTAAATTTTGGTCATCTTTGGAGCCTTCTGCTCCTTACAATCAATCTTCATATGAGATACTTTGGATCTCAAGATAGTTTCTTCTTCATATTCTTTGTTACATTAATGTATATGGTTATGTATACGAATTGGGTAGTATGCTTCATGTCTCATCTAATATGTTTCCTTTTGTAACCTTCACTATAGATTCCTTAGGGTTATCACCTGTGACCTGAACTAAGGTCAACAAAACAACAGGAAAGAATAATAATCTTTTGATAATAGTAATAAAACAATAATATGAATAATCATCATAGTAGCTCATTTAGATCTATCACTTGTGACCTGCCTAAAACAAAGATTAAAAGTAAGAAATAAAATACGAAATGAGATCAACACTCTTCTAGTGTTGTGATCAAACATCCATCCATGGTAACCTGGAACTAACACAAGAAGTTTCTCCTAAAGGAGATGTTATTTGTATCTGGTAAATGATTACATTAAGCATTTATCTCAATATGCTCACATGCTACCAAGTATAATACTTTTCAAATACTGCTACCTCAACTATAGTGTTTACTTGTAATGGGGTAGTTATCAACTTGTCATATGCAACTTTGAATCTTATCAACTTAATTAATCAAACCTGGAACCTAGAGTCTTGTCCTCAATAATGAGTGTGTTTCTTTTCTTCCAAGTCTCCTTCACTCAAGATGAAAAGTGATTTATTCAACTTGTATTATATACTAAGACAATATGTTATATTGACAGAAGGATGGGTTAGCGAATAAACTCTACGATCTCAAATTTAATCAATCTAATACCTTGACTTTAATTTTTTACCAAAGGTTAGTATGATGGTCATAGCTTCAACATGAAACCTAGATCAAAATAATGTCATAACATGCATATCAGAATAATCAAACCCCGGTTGCATTATTCCTCTGAATATGTTGGATCTTGAGATCCTTATGGATCTATGGCAAGATATCCCCTCTCCTGCAAATACCCTTTAAATCTTAACAGTTTAAACATATGTGAGTACATACCTCTGATAACATTTGCAAGTAGTGGTACCGTATGGTAGAAATGGTAATAATTACCAACCCTTTTAAAACTCCAAGGGTGACTGCAACTGAGACTGCAATTGATACTGCAACTGCAATTGATATTGCAACTGATTCTGAAACTGCAACTGCAACTTAAGGTTTTATGAGGAAGCCCTAATTTTTCAAACTTCAAATTTTGAAATTATGATTCAGGGACTAGATGTGTTGGGTTGAGGTGAGTTTGTTGGAGCTATTAGATTTAAAAAACTTCAACTTTTTCCCCTTGAAACTTGGCCTGCGGAAATATGGACTGGTACTTCTGGTACTAGTTTTGATTTCCTGGTTTTCTGGTACTTCTGGTTTTCTAGTACCAGTCAAAACTAGTTTTTGACTTTCTGAAGTATTTGACCACTGAAAAGGTGCGCTCAAGGTGCCAAATATTTACCTAGGATAGGGAACACTTTTCTAGATGGTTTTTAGGATGATATTCCTCTTTAACCAAAAGCCCTAATTTCCATGTACAAAAACAATGACATTTTTCTTTAGCTAGTGAAAGATGCTCTCTTCAGCTTAGCTTTGATACCATGTTAAGTTTTGAGCTATTATTAGGTTTCTTTTCAATTTACTAGATAAAATTAGCATAGGTAGGATCACTGAGAGAAACACAATCACAAGATACATAACATTTATCCTAGGAAACCCTCACAGGGGAGAAAACCCCACAAAAAATTCCTTAATATAGATGTCCAATACAATGCCAAGACATTAAACCAAAACAATGGAGAATATCCAACATTGAAAAATGTGCCTCTCTCTTCCTACTTCTACCAAATGCAACTACCAAACTTATGCACTTGGTGAGTGAATGAGTGAGTGAGATAATGAGGCACTAGCTTCCTTTATTTATACAAGTTGGCAAGTGTTGGAAAGGTGTCTCTTCACTGGGGCAGGGCTGACTTGTCTTCTTAATGGATAAAACCACTTTAACTAGGCCTGGGGGACGACTTCTTAATTAGCATAATATAATGAAAGCTTGACCAATCCACAAAAGGGGATTTGGTCAATTATAATTCCCAACATGATCAATCCATAAAGGGGATTGATCTAATGAATAATGACTCAATAATAAATAGAATAATCTTTTCAATTACAATATTTCAACAGTATTCAGCTAAAAAAAATAAAAAAATGTATGATGCCTCAAATTTTTGAACTCTTCATTGTATAATAGAAGAATAAATTTTGGTATGTCTTTGTTTCAGCTTGGTTTTTAGAACCACATTATGCCAATAAAGTCTGATGTTTGTCTCTCTTACCTCTTTGAGAAATATTTTTGTATCCTTGTTCTTCTTCTTTGGTTTATGTAACTGTTCTTGTTGTTTGGAATTCCATTTTTCTATTATCCACTTTTCCTTCTTCAGTTTCATAATCACGATTTTCAATTCTTTAACCTTGTCTTTTTTATTCTTTTTTTCTATTATGAATTCAGTATAATCTTCATCTAGAGCAGGTCGATTTAGGTCAATGGAAAATTTGGGCCTTTTTGCTTTAAAATCATAATTATGACCCTTTCAAGATGATACTCCAACAATCTCTTCTGCTTCAGTACTTTTTGATATTTGCATCTCCTCAACATCCTGTATCTCTTATGTCTCTAGAATATAGTCAAATTCTTGCTTAATCTCAATTTTCTCTATATTTTCTTCAAGAACAGTCAAATAGTCTCGTTTCAAGGAGGACTTGGCTAAATCTTCAGATTTCACACCTATATTTTTGGTTTCTTTAGTTACATGTCTCATTTAGTGCTCTACAATTTGTTTACCCTTCTCATTTTTTCTCTGTTTCTCATGAAAGATATTCTCCACAAGTTCATTATAATGCTCTTCTTCATTCTCCAATTTAACTTCTTTCAATTTGTTTGAAGAAGTCACTAGTGATTGTTCCTTTCCTTCCTCTGTATTTTCCATTGTGTCGTCATCAAGGATAATTAAATTTTCTTTCTTAATAGCAAGATGGAATACAGATTTTGAATTTAACCTCAACTTATTAGTTTCCTTGATTTTAGGTCTACTAGGATAATTCAATACTTGTTCAGTGTTTCCTTTCTTGCACAATTTACTACCTTTAACTTATGCTGCAGGTTCATCTTGTTTCTATATGGACTGTTAAATATTCTTCTTAGTCGATCTTCTGACATGTATTCCTTTGCAATATTTAGGTTTGTATTTTGGAACAGGAGATTTAATCTGAGTTTGAATTTCCATCTCTCACTCTATTTCTAACTTCTTCTATGTTCTGGTCATCCTAGCTACAGGGGAGTATTTCTATAAATATTCAGTCTCATGTTGTGACTGCAACTTCCTTTTGTTGTATCTAGTTATTCTAAATACAAAAGAACTTTCTTTTGTTGTAACAAAAGCTTTAGGAACCCTCTTTGCTTTTTTTGATCTCTTTTATAGAGTAGCTTTATGGTTGGATTCTTTTTCTTCAACATTGAGTGATTCAAGCAGCCAGTCCCAAGAATGTCGGAATTCTCCCAACGCATACATAACCAAGGTCTTGATAAGTCTTTGATGAAATACATTTTTACCAGCGGTTGCAAGATGGGTTTGTATCCTTTCAGACATATTCGACAAAAAAATTAATAGAAAGAAGGGTAAACACAGAGGACTATCACCATTCAAATGAATCAACAACCTAATATGACAAAGGTGAACAAGGGAAAACCACCCTTCACATGTAATGTATCTGCGAATAATCATCAAAACAGTCTACCATTCTTTCTTCAGCCAATTATGTGGAATACCCTAACTCCAGTTAGGGATTTGATGTTCTGGAAGTAAAAACTGATTCACGATTTTGACAGGCAACATGTCCTTCTTCCACCATATTTATCCATATAATAATAACCTACATGAGGTCCCAATCAAATGCTTTTTCACATGTATTAGAAATTTTCCCACCACTGTCTCGAATCCATAAAAAATTTACGCGAAAATCATTGATATTTGTTCATGATAATCCTAGAATGTAGAGAAAAAATTAAAACACCCTGCATCTTTGAACTTTTGCAAGATTTGAGGATAAGCCTCAAGAAATTATACACCTTCTGGTTCTAAACGAGTGATTTGTTCACTTTTTTTAGGAGTCATAACACTGATTTTAATCCCTATATATCTGTGAGTGCTTAGCGTTTTGATCAATATTAATTTTGAGACTTCTGGAAATATGAATGTCGTGGGAGAGTTTTGTTACCTGAAAAACATGTTTAATCTAATACACAAATACAATGAATTGAATCATGTGTCATATGTTAGAAATCATGGAACGAAACCTGTGATTTGATGTTGAACTTATCAAGTACAAACCCAATTCCTTTGAATGACTATCAAAACTGAAAACACAACTCGATCATAATCATAAATGGTATTGGATATTTAGACAAGTATCTCGAACAACTATTGAAACAATATTTGGGATTTGACACATTCGAATCAATAATTACTTCTGGTGCTACAAGAATAATGGTATTCTTGTAGCGCCTTTTTCCCCTTTTGATATTTTAAAATTTTAAACAAGAAACAAGCCTTGCATATTGACGGAAAAGATTCTAATTGTTTTATTCTAACTTTTATCACACTAATACATGTCATAAAATGTTTAGAAAGGATAATGCAAGCATACTTAAAGAATATATAATAAGAAAACTAGAGTGTAAAATGACGCTAGGAATCATTAACAGGAATCATTGACGCAAATGAAAAAATCAGAAACTCCTTAGAGTAATTTGGAGTAATGAGGACAAGAGATTTAATTAAATATTGCTTAATCTTTTCAAATGATTCCTTTGCTTCAAGTATCCATTTGATTTCTTCATCTTTCTTTGACATCTCAGTAATAAGATTGATGATTTATGTAAAATTGGGTATAAGTATTCTTAAAAAAATGACTTTACCTATGAAGGACTAAATAGACTTCTTATTCCTTGGAATGTCTATCTTTTGGATGGCCTTTACCCTTTCTGAATCTATCTTGATTCCTTCTGGTGAAACAATATGTCCTAAGAGTTTACCTTCCTCCATGGAAAAATGAGACTTCTTAGGATTTAATGATATGCCATACCTTCTACACTTTTCAAATGTCCGCTTAAGATGTTGTAAGTGCTCATCATTAGATGTTGAGAAAATTGTAATTTCATCAAGATAAATTACCATGAATTTGTGTTTCTCACCAATGAAAACAATGTCCATGGCTCTATGGAAAGTTTCTCCTGCATTCATGAGTCCAAAGGGTATTTTTTCATACATGAAGGTGCCAAGGGAGTTGTAAAAGTTGTCTTATTTTTATCTTCTTCCATCATTGATATCTAATTATAACCTGAATATCCATCAAGCATGGAGATCCTTTAAGCCCCTACCACTCTTTGAAAAGTATAATCTATTTTAGGTAATGGATAATTGTCCTTTAGAGAACACCTCTTAAGATTTCTAAAGTCTACACACATCCTTATTTCCCCATTATTTTTCCTGACACGTACTAAATTTTCCACCCATTCTGATTATCTCAATGGTACTATAATTTTATCTTTCAACAATATTTTCAGCGCTTTTTCAAGTATAGGTAG
>ML790165.1:137807-161349 GCA_009831015.1 Picea engelmannii | reverse complement strand
CATGAATTTCATGGGATGCATTTTCACTTTCAGGTGTCTTCTCTATTATGAAATTTTTCAATACTTCCATGATATCCCCTTTTAAACCATCTATATTAGTGTCCAACTTAGCTTCCATTGAATCCATCTTAGTATCCAACTTATCTTCCATTGAATCCATCTTAGTATCTAACTTAGCTTCCATTGAATGCATCTTAGTATCCAACTTATCTTCCATTGAATCCATCTTATTTTGTAGTTCATTTATGTCCCTACACATTTCTTCACCTTCATCAAGAGTCCAAGTAGGATTTTCTGGAGGCTTATTTGGTGTAGAAGTTCCCTTTTTGGGTGGCATGTTGGCCAAGTATCACTTTTGAACCTTTATTTTGAGGTGGTTCTGCTAGACAATATTTGTTCTGTTGAATCTCCCAATTTTTGGCCCTTATAGGTATGAAACTTTCTCTTATGTGTTTCTTTGATATTTTTTCTCTGCAATGCCACAGGTCTGATCAAAATTGGATGTGCCAAGTGGAATTTATGGTAACTTCCCCACAACTTGCCGATTTTTTTCCTTTCCAGGAGATCTCTCTTGTATAGTGTTCCCCACACAAAATAATTGATATAAAATTATGAAACTCTCACCCAAACTACTACAGACTATCCATGATCCAATGCAACTAGTCCCACGCAATTTGGATACTCTAGGAAGAAGTTATGATTGTTTTACCTGGAACACCTTCTTGAGACTAGTCAATAGGGCTAGTCAGATACCCTATCTTACAAAGGGTGTATCTACAAATTTAAGATGAACCATAAGCTAAAATATTTACCAAAGATACACTACTAATTTCTATAAATTTTCTCTAGATTTCAGGGTCTGAAACGTTACATAATTTTTTTTATAGTGAAAATTCCGCAATGACTCATGTCAGGATGATTCCAGAACCCTATCTTGTACAGGTTGTATCTCCGAAGGTATAAGGCCTCAGGAGATGAATTTTGAGCCCAAGGTACCTTGATACATTTTCTAAATACCCTCCAAGCCGTTCCTTTTGAAACATTTTAGAAACAAATTTATAGTGAAAATTCCACGGTGTCTCAGATGTAGTAGAGAAACCTCAAGACCTTGAGCTCTGATACCATATGTTAAGAACCAAACATCAATATAGCATAGAAAACCTTAGAAAAAGTAGTCAACTCCTTGAAAAAGATATAATTTCAGATAATAAGCCTCTTCGATGGGGAAACCTCCTTTTACCCCAATTAAATTTTCAAGTACAAGATGATTCAAATTGAAAATGTCTCCTTGGTACATATATGAGACTAGGAGGTATAATTACAACTAATGGCCTAAAGCCGACATAAATAAAATAAAATTACTAATATAAATTACAACTAATGGCCTAAAGATGACATAAATAAAATAAAATTACTAATCTAATATGCCCCAATTAAGGGGTAATGAGCCAATATTAGGGCTTAACAACTTATCAGAGTCCTGTGGGGTTGTGGTTTCTACCAAAAAATTTAATTTTGCTCTATCTCTCTCCTTTTCATAGACCAAGTCTCATTTTTTCCCCCTTTGTCTTGTAAAATAATTTCTTATTCCCCCCCCCCTCTGTATTTAAGTGTTAGGGTCTCCCTATTTTCCAGCATACATCCAATTGTCTAAATCATCGATCATGCAGACCGCAACCATAAGCACAAAGCGCAACACTTAGAGCGGTCTGATATGGACCTGAAGCTAGTGAGCAAGTTCAGTTTTCAGTGGAGGAGATTTCATTCGTAGTCCAAAATTGCGGCCCACAGGCTATAGAGATTATAAAGCTGCTCGAATTTTAATGCCGACGCGAAGGTCCAAACTCCCGAAACCTGAAATCAGCATGGGTCGTCCGATCCAGCAAGACACGTGGCATCAGATCTGAACCGTAAAGAAAGTCATTTTGGGAAAAATGAAGTGGGGAATGTGCAATCTTTCGAAGTCTCAAAATGTCGAAGGCCTGAGGTCCCAAAATATTGACATTTATCTGGGTTGTTTGATTCAAAGGGGCGCATGGCACCAGATCCAAGAAATTGTGATTTCATGACTCGAGGTTTTTAGCATGAAGCATGACACATGTTAGAAAAATGTGAAATCGCAAAGCGCCCAGGAGTTGGTCCCAAGGTCACAACTCGAGGTTGCATGGAGCGATGGAAAGGAGCTATGTCAAAGGCCGAAAGTGCCTGTGTTAGTCACCAAAGAATATCTGTGTGGTCTTGAGGTGCAGATATTGACTTGAAGGAGTTATAGGCACCACTTGGGACATTCAGGGGTGTCAGGCCTCCTCCCAATCCCTATGAAAGAAGTTAATGGAAATGGGGGAGGTAGTTGAAACCTCATTTCACCCCATAAATGGAAAGCATGGAAGATATAGCCGTGGAGGCAGACTGTCAGTCCAAAGTTCCCCTGTCAACGGATTCTCCTGCAAGCCCATACTGATATGAGTTCACGTTTGACAGAAGGATGCAGTTGCAAACTGATAGAAGAAGATGTAGACACAAATCTTTGATTGTAATGGTCAGGTCACACTCCTGGTGGTGGTGACGAGTTGTTCTGAGTATAAGTAGTTAGTTTTGATATTTTGTTATGGTCGATGGTTGAGCTAGGCTCTCATATTGTAAAGTTTTAATGAATCCTCTGTTTCTCTATTTGTGTTGCAATTTGAGACTTCTTGTTTAATGATAGACAACCTTCTTTTCCACCTCTTTTTCCTTTGATACTAAAAGGCTCAGGCATGGATGATCCAGTCAGGTGTTGTAATCATATTGTGATGTATGTTGGATCGTAGTACTATTATAGCGTTTTCAGTTTCCTGAATTTTTGGATCCAAGAGGATCTTGTATTTGAATCTTTTCATCCTTAGGTTGTTGGAAGACTTGATGTCCATAGCAGACCTTTACATTTTCTCCTCAAGATCTTCCTCCTACTCACCCTTACTACAACTTACTGACTGAAGTTAAATCAATACCTCACCTGCTTATGCATGATGGTCTAGTTTTAAGAGTTAAAACAATATCATCTTGAGTCTGCACCCATTCGACCCCCCTTTAATTTATTCATTGTGACATACAAACTGATGGGTACTGGGCTTACCTCCAATGAAATCTGAAGGTGACTTCTGGTGCTAACATTTCTGGCATCGTAGTTGGGGACGAATTGAATATTTTTCGGTATTGAATAACAAATATTATTGGTTTTGAAGGTGCATCAGAACTTATTACATAAAATATTGCAACTATGCACATGGAGACTCCATTGAAGCAAATCCATTGTTTCAGTTGTGGCATCCAGAGGAAGACACACGAGGTATACCCCACATCTACCTCTAGCAACACCTGAAGTTGACTAAGAGAATGTCATCGGAAGATGAAAGACCCTCTAGGAAGGTACTTCAGCTGCTGAACCTAGTATTTCTAATAAGTTTCACCATCCTCCTATAGAAACTCCAATATTTTCTCTGCATTCTCCCATTATACCATCTGTTGGAGTTTTCCGAAGTTTAAATTTTGGGAGTGTTCATGTTGATTTCTCCCCTCCTAGTCTTGGATTGGAGGGAGAAATATTTTTCACTCCTATCTCACCTAAAGCTGTAACTTGGTTTAAACTTAGGACCTCAAAAAATTTTCCCACTTCGAGCTTTACCACTCCTCCCCTTGTTATAGCTATTGATTTTAGAGAAGGGGAAATCTCATTTCCCTCAAGCCCTATGGAATTTTCTCCATATCCTCGGTCATTTCCCTTTACTCCTAGAAACACACTTCTAGTCTCCCCTGTTCGAACTCCATCCCCTCCTAGTTCTCCTCCAGTTCACATCCCAATGGCAGGTGCTAATCCCCCTAGGAACAGGATGGATGCCATATTGGCTACAAGATATTCCCCTCTAATATTACCTCAGCTAATGAATGCTCACCCTACTGGAGATTACCTAAAATACATGCCCAAATTCACAGGAGAAGAAGACATAAATGTTGAAGAACACCTTGTTGCCTTTTACAATTTTGCGGACAATCTAAATATTGAAAATGAGGGTGTGTGGATGAGCATATTTGTCCATAGTCTTGATGGTGAGGCTAAGAAATGGTTTAGGGGGTTGACCACTAGATTTTAGGATTGAGGCTTTAGAAAAAAATTTCTTGAGACAATGGGGGGATAAAAAATACTTTATGTATTATATCACAGTGTTCGGGTCCCTAAAGAGAAAAGAGGGAGAATATATCTCTAACTTCTCCAAAATATTCAACAAAATGTACAATAAGATCCCTACTGAGATAAAGCATACAAAAGCCTCTGCTAAAATTACTTATGCAAGTGCTTTCGACTCTGATTTCTACCTCCTGTTAAGAGAGAGAAGAGCTACTTCCTTGGCTCATATGCAAGATGAAACCCTGGAAGTAGAGTCTAACATATTGACAATTGACATACTAAGAAATAAAGTTGATAGAGACAGAGGAAGGGGGGGATCTGAAACTTCATCCTACGGTTCCTCTACTTCCCATACTTAAGTAGATGAATTGACCAAGCCGATAAAATCACTATCTGCATAGATGGAGAGGATGAAATTCGAAGGGAAAGGTTATAAGAGTGCCCAAAATACTGATAATAGATGTAACTTCATAAGACCAAATAATTCCCCCCAAATACTTCCAATAGAGCCTTGAAATAGGGATAGGGATGATCAAAAAATCCAAACCCCTCTCCAAAATAACCTCATTGTTGATGAAGAAGTAAAGGAGGAAGAGCTTGATCCTGAAATCCATTGTCTTGGATACACCTCCCCATTTCCCCATTTGACCCAATATACATACAAGGAGTCCCTCATGAACAACCAAATAAATTAGCTGAGTAAAGGGGAAAAGAACAATAGTAGTCCCAATAAATATAACCTCAGGGCTAAGAAGAAAGAAGGGAAGTCTGACATCCCTGATTAGCCTTCCAGAGCAGAGAATCCTACTAAAGACATAGCAAACAACAACAAGGAAAAGAAAACTCAGAACCCCTCACCAATAGCCAAAGGTCATGTCCCATAAGTGAGAGAAATTATGAAGCCCCCCTCCTATTTTAACTTTTAGCATGAAATTTAAAAGATTAGGATCCTTGTACCCCTTTTAGAGCTGGTCAAGAAAAAAGACTTTAAAAGGTCCCTCTCTCAACTGTTGCAATCTGAACCATCATGTCATTCCACAGACTCAGTTAACCTTTAAGACAGAAAGCCAGCAGTCATCTTAGGTCCTTTGATAGAAGGTAGAGACGATTCACCCCCTCCCTTCTATACATCTATGAACATATATGACAAGGTGTTGCATAATTGTTTGATGGATTCAAGGGCATCTCATAATCTCATGCCCAAAACTGTCATGGATGAGCTTGGATTAGAAATTACAAAGACTTATCACGATTTGTATTCTTTTGATTCAAGGAAAGTGTAGTGTCTTGGGGTTATCAAAGATCTGGTTGTGACCTTGTTTTAGTTTCCCATGAAAAGTGTGGTCATGGATATCGTGGTGGTTGACATTCCCCCTAAGCTTGGAATGTTTTTGTCAAGATATTAGATAAAAATGCTTGGGGGAACATTGTTGTTACACATTATTTTCATCACCACTATGACTGTTAATGACATAAACCTATCTATTGTTGTCAGAGGGGTCAGTGGCCTAAATTCCTGAAGAAAGAAGGGAGAAGAACTTTACCTGAGAGAAGAAATTGGATTTTCCTTTGTAAAAAACCTATTAAGGAGGATTTTTGCGGGTTGCTCTATACATAGGGTGTGGAAATGATTGATTTTCATAGGTTTCACTATAGCTAGGGCATGGAGTTTCCGCAGGCTACATTACTGCTCGGGTGTGGTGGCCTTCATACATGGGAAAAATGAGCATCTTCTCGGTTATTCTAGAAGGAGAAGCTTATATGGTGAGGTGGCTTCTAAATGGTTTGGATCTTACTCGCTTTCATGATTTATTGGGATCGTCCTAACCTCCTCATCTTATCCTCTTCATTTTATAAAAGGAGAGGAACTCTCATGGAGAAAGTTAGCTTGATTGGGTTGGAAAGTTCTTGAGCTATTGAGATTGTTAGCTTGGTTATATTGGATTTGAGATTTTCTTTGTCAAGATAGATTGTGAGTAGCTATCAAATCCATGGTCTCAGAATCCTTGGAGCAAGAAGTGTGTGGGAAGCAAGGAACTATTGGAAGGAACCTTATGACATCAAGGCATCCGGTTGTAATCTCTCTTCCTATTATTTAATATAATAAAGTGGCATGCTTCTTTCCCATAGAATTATCTTTATTTTATTGCATAATTCCTTGATCATATGCATAGGTTGTCATTGAATATACTTATACTGATTTCACTTTGGTTGGTTTGTGTCTCACTGCATGATAAGTGTCACAAGAGCACCGAAGTGAAATAGGAACAACAAAGACATAAGGAAGCGACACTTAAAGGTATGTATCTCGTCTTTTGTTTGGTAGTAAATTTGATGATGAGAGCCTAGGGAAAGCACCATGTTTTGTCTTGTTTTGTTCTAGATATAGGTGGATCTAAGGAGATTAGTTTATGTCCGCATTTACCAATTTATCTGATAACAATTGCAGATGGACCTCACATATGCTACCATTCCTTTGTTTTGGGGCGAGCATAGAAGATTGTACAAAGAAGCTCAGTTGGCCTATATTATTAGTGATGAAGCAGACCCCACCAACCATCCTATTTTTTCACTTGAGACTGATCTAGGATCCATCTTATTGCATCTCACAGATGCCCTTGAGCCCCCTCCTGAAATCAAGAGATAGTCCCCTACTTTCTGTGAAGTTTCTCCTCTGATTACCTTTGTTTGGAAAATGTTTTTTTATGGAGCCTCTTCTAGAGAAGGTGTTGGTGTTGGAATGGTACTGGTTTCACCTACCCAAGAAATTATATCTCTGTCCTACAAATTAGAATTTGAAACTACCAATAATTTGACAGAGTATGAAGCTCTTGTTTTGGTTTTGAAGGTTGCGAAAGACACGGGGATTGAAGAGCTATAATTGTTTGGGGATGATGAATTAATTTTCCATCATATCATAAGTACTTATCAATCCAAGCACCCTCAGTTTAGAATTTATAGAAATGAAGTCTAGGATCTGGTTGGTAGTTTTTTCTTAGCTTTCAACATTTCATTTGTTCCAAGAGAAGAGAATTCCATGGTCGATTCTCTGGTTGTTTTAGAAACTAATTTCAGAGTCCCTCTGCCACCTAAACTCAGGTATGATGTAGAATTGAAATACAAACCCTCTATACCTGACAATACGAAGCATTGGAAAGTGTTTGAGGATGATCTTGAGATCAAAAGATTCATGGAGACTGTTGATGGATTTTCTGCATTACACATTGATCAAGATCCTGATTCTGAAATAAATCCTCATGTTGATGTTTTTCTAAACATAATTGATAATAATTATATTGTCCAGTTGCCTAGTAATCATATCCCAAAGGGACTAGCTCCTTTGGAAAGACTATTTGATAGAAATGATGTGGCAGTAAAGGGTAAAGTTTCAAATGGGGATGTTGATGTAGCTGAGTACAATATTGGTACAGAGAAGGTTCCAAAATTTGTCAAGTTGTCAAGCAGCTTGTCAAGGGAACAAAGGACCGAGTATGATGAGCTATTAAGAGAATTCGTTGATGCATTTGACTGGACCTATGAAGACCTCAGAACATATGACACAAGTGTCATTGAGCATAAGATCTCGTTGAAAGAGATGGCCAAACCATTTAGGCATAAATTAAGACAAATAAATCATATGTTGCTTCCTATTATGGAAAGGGAGGTAAATAAGTTGTTGGATGCCCAAATAATTGTCCCTTTGAGATATTTTGAATGGGTGGCCAATCTGGTCCCAGTAAGAAAGAAGAATGGTGAAATCAAACAATGTGTCGATTTCAGGAACTTGAATATAATCTCTAAGAAGGAAAATTACCCTTTGCCAAAGATGGAACACATATTACAAAGGGTGGAAGGTGCATCCAAGATTTCCATGATTGATGGCTTCTCTGGCTATAATTAGATCTCCTTCCTACCTGAAGACAGAGAAAAGATGGCCTTCACCACTCCTTGGGGTACATTTATGTATGCTAAGATGCCCTTTGGATTGATGAACGTAGGGACAACCTTTCACCGAGATGTGGACATTGCCTTCATTGGAGAAAGGGATAAATTTGTAGTCATCTATCTGGATGACATTACAGTCTTCTCCAGATATGATAAAGAACATTGTTATCATCTGAGAAAGGTATTCTTAAAATGCAGAAAATTTGGTCTCTCCCTAAATCCCAAAAAGTATCTATTTTCCATGCAGGAGGGAAAATTGTTGGGGAATGTAGTATCAGCTAAGGTAGTCATAATTGATTCAAGTAGAGTAGAATCTATTCAAGCCTTCCCACTCCCCCAATCCAAGAAGTAATTTTAGTCTTTCTTGCGTAAAAACAACTTTTTAAGAAGATTTGTTTCAAATTTCGTTGAATTAGTGAAGCATATCACAACCATAATCAGAAAGGGGAATGAAATGAAATGGACTGCTGAGTCTAGAAATAGTTTCAACAAAATCAAGAAGGCCTTGACCAAGGCACCTGTACTCATTAGTCCTGATTACTCTAAAGAGTTTTTTATTTTTTCCTCTGCCTCTTTTGATATAGTAGTAGTTGTTGTATTGCAGAAGAAGGTTGAAGGGTTGGAGAAACCTATTTCCTTTTTCAACAGAGCATTGAGAGATGCAGAGATAAAATATGACATCATGGAGAAGTAGGCATATTCTTTGGTGAAAGCCCTCAAGGCTTCCAAAATCTATGTCCTGCATTCAAAAGTTATTGCATGTCCCTTCAACTTTTGTGAAGGACATTCTCATTTAGCCTGACATAGACGGGAGAAGGAGCAAGTGGATCACCAAAATCCTTGAATTTGATCTAGAAATAAAGCATGCCAAACTAGTTAAAGGCCAAGGTTTAGCCAAGCTATTGGTTGAATCTTATTGCAAATATTTGGGGATTAACTGTATCAACATCTGCTCAGAAAATATGCAATATGAGTTGTCTTATACAGGCCCACAAGTCAGCCCTCCATTGGCAGAATGCATCTACTACAAAGACATCATATTCTTTCTGCAAGAGTTGTGACCTCCAGATGGTATGGAAAAAAGTAAGACAAGAGCTCTTAAGCTCAAAGTAGTTAAATATTGCCTTATTGATCGATTCTTCTACTGGAAAGACCCTTTAGGAGTTCTTTTGAGGTGTTTAGACCCACAAGAAGCCCAAAAGATTATGTTCCACTTTCATGACAGTCTATGTGGGAGACATCAATTCTGGAGGACCACATCATATAATATTCTTAGGGATGGATATTTCTGGCGTACTCTATTCATTGATGTCTGTGCGAAAATCAGGGCTTGTGTTAAGTGTCAGAACTTTACTGGGAAGCAGTAGCTGAAGTCTTTTCCATTGAATCATGTGGTAGCTTCAGGACCCTTTTAGCACTGGGGCCTATATTTTATTGGGGAAATTCATCTTGCTTCAAGTGGTCAGCACAAGTGGATATTGATTGCCACTAACTACTTTACCAAGTGGATAGAAGCTATCCCCACAAGGAGTGCTTCTCACAAGGTAATCATTGGTTTTCTTGAGTACATTATAGCAAGATTTGGTTGTTCGAATAGAATCATCACTGATAATGTTGCATCCTTCAAGGCCAAGCTATTGATCCAGTTTTGTGAACAGTTTGGAATTTCACTGATTCACTCAAATCCTTATTACCCCCAATGGAATGGAATGGCAGAGTCCTCTAACAAGAGCCCTATAAAAATTATCAAAGGACTGCTAGAGGACAACAAGAAAACATGGGATTCAAAGCTCAAATTTTCTCTATGTACTGATAGAGTGACAACAAAGAGATCTCTTGGTGTCTCTCCTTTTCATCTTGTGTATGGGGTCAAAGCCATCTTCCCTTCTCATCTCACCTTTCTAGTGGAAAAATTCTTCTAATACCACCAAGGGGAGCCTAATGATATAATCAGAAGAATACAACAGCTAGTAGAAGTGAAACAGACTAGTGAGTAGATACTAGACAAATCACATGAACATCAACATAAAATCAAGCAGGCCTTTGACACGAAAGTAAGAAAGGAGGATTTCCAGCTGGGAGATATAGTACTCAAATGGGATGCACCCAAACAAGACAAGGGTAAGTATGGTAAATTTGAAGCCCTGTTGATTGGGCCCTTTAAAATCTCTGAGGTATTTCCAAATAATACTTACATGTTAAGGAATTTGGAGGGATCTAAATTTTTTGGTGGCCCTGTCAATGGGCATTTTTTGAAGAAATGTTTTGTTTAGGTCGTGATCAACATTCTACCACTGTAAATACCACTTACGTTTTTTGTTTTTTTTTAGTTTTTCCTTCTCGATAAGCGACTCCATAACCCAACAACTAATCTACTGGAACTACTTGTTCTTGGTAGGTCCAGGGAGCATGCCATCCCCTGTGAAGCCAAATGTTATCACATGAACTTGTAAGATTCCTATGGGTTTGTGGTTTCTACCTAAGACTTTAATTTTTCTCTGTCTCTCTCCTTTTTGTAGACCAAGTCTCATTTTTTTTCCCTTTCATCTTGTAAAATCGTTTCTTATTTTCCCCCCCTCTGTGTTTAAGTGCCTCGATCTCCTTGTTTTCCGACCCACAACCAGTCCTTTGAATCTTCGATCATGCATATCATATCCATAAGCACAAAGCACAACACTTAGAGCGGTTTGATATGAACCTGATGCAAGCGAGCAAGTTCATTTTTCAACGGAGGATATTTCATTCGAAGTCTAGATTTGTAGGTCATAGGTGATCAAGATTATAAAGTTGCCCGAAGTTTAGTGTCGGGGTGAAGGTCTAAAGTCCTGAAACCCAAAATCAGCGTGGGTCGTTCGATCCAGCAGGACGTATGGCATCAGATCTGAACCATGGAGAAAGTCATTTCAGGAAAAATGAAGTGGGGAATGCACAATCATATCGAGTCCCGAAATGTTGAAGGCCCAAGGTCCCAAAATACTGACATTTATCTAGTTTTTCTGATTCAAAGGGGCGCATGGCACCAAATCTGAGAAATTATGATTTCGCAACTCAGGGGTTTTAGAATGGAGCACGACGCAGGTTCACAAAACGCGAAATCATGAAGCACCCAGGAGTTGGGCCCAGGGTCACAGCCCGAGGTTGCATGGAGCAATGGAAAGGAGTTGTGTCAAAGGCTGAAAGCACCCATGTTGGTCACCAAAGAATATCTGCATGGTATTGGGGCGTCAGGATTGACTTGAAGGAGTTTTATTCACTGCCTAGGACATTCAGTGGTGTCAAGCCTCCTACCAATCTTGATGAAAGAAGTTAATGGAAATGGGGGAGGTAGTTGAAACCTTGTTTCACCCCATAAATGGAAAGAATGCAAGATCTAGCCATGGAGACTAATTGTCAGCCCAAATTTCCCCTGTCAACAGATTCTCTTACAAGCCCATATTGATGTGAGTTCATGGCTGACAGAAGGATGCATATGCAGAATGACAGAAGAAGATGAAGATGAAAAGCTTTGATTGTAATGGCCAGGTCACACTCCTACACTTCCTCCTTTTTCTTCTTTCTCTTAGTGTTGCTTGCTCCATCATACTTTGTTTGGGTGACCAAAGGACTTTCGATGATGTCAGGGTCGGAAAGCTCTGTCTGCTCGAATGATACAAGGAATTCGATGGGCCATTCCTTGGTCATTTCCTCCATGTCTTCAACAATCAATTTGTAATAGGACTGCAACTCCTCCTTTCTTTCATCCCTGCGCCTAGTGATGTAAATGAAGTGTATGTCTGCATGGAACTTTGCTAGCGTCCTGTATGTATGCAAGGTGTTCAGGGTCATTCTGGGGAATGATTTAATGGCACGCTTGAGTTGTGAGTAATAAGTGTGGAACACTGCATTTGATTGTCATTTCTTCACCATGTCTCTTGTATAACATAAGGTGGTGAACCTCGCAGCTAGTGGTTCTGATGGCTCAACTTTTGAGAATGTCGCTCCCTCCGATATCTCCCAAGAGAAAAATGTTATTAAGATCAACAACCAACTAAAGTGGAACTTGTAGTCTTAGCCCTGTGCTTCATGGTAGTCCTTCTCCAACTCATTGGCGAGGTATCTCATCTCATTCATCTGCATCCCTTCGATGCACTTCCCTGCAAGGTCGAATACAAATCCTATTACTTGCGTAGGGAGGTTCTTTCTAATGAGCTTGCTTTCTATCATCTCGCAAGCTAGGCGCATAGTGCCATCTTGGATGGAGGCTACCTTGTAGCCTCTCTTCCCCTTCTCCACATAATTGTATGCTTCCTTTATTCGCTGCACCAAGAAGCGATATGATGTCTTTCCTGGGTAGAATTGGTGAGGGTCTGGTCCTTGCATGCTTAGTTCAATGATTAGGTGGATCAACATCGAATCCATAGTGATGTGCCTATCAAACCAAAGATACCTGCCATGGTAGCATGACAGGAGGATTTTAATGCATGCGTTAACCTCCTGATGTCTGTCGAAGTGGGGGATCTTCATGACATTCAAGATCATCGATCTTGCAATATCCTTGATCCATGTTTGGGGAACTATCTTGGGATTCTTCCCAGTCGTCTTCATTAGGTAGCGATGTGGTGCAAGCATTGCATAATTATTTCTGTCTTCGAGGTTGAAATCACTTATCTTTAGATCTGGGATCAATCCCATCTGTAGTCCTACTGCACGTATCCCCTTTGGGAGGTATGTAGTGATGAGTGTGTACTCGAAATCCCTTGGGACACTGTAACAACTAACCGTGCCAGCCAAGCATAGGATACAGTCAGGCAAGACCGATGAGATCTTCTTTGAATTCACCAAATCATCGCGGTCCTTGCTTCTCTTTTCTTTCATAGTTCGGGATGGCATAGATCAACGTCCAGTCAAGGGGGATGCTTTCAATCCACCTGTCGATGATTCTTGTACTCCTGTAGACATAAATTTCTCAGGGATAAGGTTGATCAAGATCTCTTCTACAAAATTATCTACTGTGCTAAGGTCGCCTGACATGCACACTCGTAGTCAAAGAACTCAGGTAGGTGAATAGATACTCAATGTGGTCAAGTCAATGGAGAGGTCTAGATAGCACAACATGGTGTGCGATCAATTGTCTTCAGGCTCAAATATCTCAGTTTGCAAAAGTGGTCCCGGTGTGGCATTCACCGGAATAAATAGACGATCGTTGTAACAGATTCCTCCAATGAGTAGGAATACCTCAATCCATCTATTATGGCGTGGTCTCAATGGTCCAATGGCAATTGTTTCGGCAATAACTATGTTTCTAACCATTTGGAAGCATCGTTCTAATGGTCAGGAGTCCTCCAACGGTCATATAGCTTCGTCGTGGCGAAGTGCCATTCTGTGCAATTCTGTTATCCTGGCGAGGTTCAAGTTCTGCAAGCCTACCTTCTGCGAAGTCATCCCTAGAACTTCCTACAGTCTTTCTATATTTTCCTTCTTCTTACTGATCTTTCTTGCCTTCTTTCCTATTATCTAAGTCTTTGGGTTCCTCTGTCCATTCTTATTCTTATCTTCTCTTAGCATAGCAACTTCACACTGCTGAGGGTCTCTCAAAGGTTTTGAGGGTAATACTTATTTCTTTACTATTTCCAGGGTAGGCACTCTTTTCTTCTTCTTGTATAGGTGCTTTAAGTCTTCTTGTGTTCTTTCAACTTCAATAGCTAAGTCTTTGGCCCTCGGTTGCTTCGACTTGTCCTGTTGTTCTTGTACTAGTCGCTCTATTTTCTTGGCTATGAAGTCCCTTAATTATTTCTTTTTTTGTTATGTAGCTTCTTCCTCTACTTTCCTCTGGATATGATCTTTCTCAATCCAAGTCTTTCCTAACAAAAGTGCAAACCGGGCATTGTTCTCCACAAACTTAATGACTTCAAATTCTTCTTCAGTCAATGTTCCATGAGAAATCATAGGTACATTAGTAACTCTTCCACACATGGTTATCATCTTTCCTTTAAACAATCCTATCCTTCCCAATGAAGGAGTCATAGCAGGCTTTCCCAAAATTTCCCAAATGCTTTATGGCATGATATTCACCTATGTTTCATCATCTAGAACACAGTCTATGTCGAAGTCTCCTATTCTTGTTTCTATACACTGCTTTTCTTTTAAGATCTCTGGTAAACTAATGTCTCTGTGATCCTTTAGTGTTTCTCTCATCTATAATAATATAGTCTATGATTCTTTATGATTCTCTAACATATCCCTAGTTTCTTGACCTTCTTCATGGTTTTCTTGTCTTAGGTTCATATTTTCAACTTTAGAAATCATTCTAGGGAAATCCAAAACCTCATGATCAACGACTTTACAACAAAGATAAGTAGGAACACTAGGTCATTCCTTAGCAATATGTCCTGGTCTTCTGCAAGTATAACACAGTGTCAATCCTCTCTTTATTTTAAATGATTCCCAACCTTTCTTGTACTGCGCATTGGGATCACAGTGATGGAACTACAATCTGCAAACATTTTTTCTAGGTTCTTGCATCCACTTGTTAGTTCAAAAATTATTTCTATGCATAGGAATAACTTATCTTTCACTATATCTATCAAATTTATTCATATCAAATCTTCTTTCTTCTAGTTGTGCCCTAGTTTTCAGAATAGGACAAAATCTATCAAACATACCTAAATTCATACTTTTGAAGCAAAACTTTCCACTTATTTTACCTTTACCAGAGCACAATGTTTTAATATATTACCTCTTTTCTTCAGATCGGGCTTCTCTTCGTCGGCACAAAGCTTCACAAGTCAGGTAGAATACTGCGCACTACAACAACAGATCTATGCACATAGCTTTTTCTTTTCTTAAGTTCCCAGCAATCACAGTTTCAGGTCGCGACAATGAAACCATTTGTTGGCACAAGGGTAGACCCAGGGTTCAATGCTTCAACAATGCACCAACAAAACCCTAACTACCATCCCTTTTGAAAACATCTGCAAAGAAGATGAATTCTCACCCGAGGTAGAGGTTGGGGGGGTTACAGGACTCAAGTGTCTACAACCTAGCTGGGACACAAATCTGTGATTACACACTTCAACGGAGCACTTAGCCAATAGTATGCATTCAATTATTATTCTTATTCACATCACAGATTAACCATAATTTTATATCATCATGGTAGTAATCAATACTAAACACATCTAAGCATTCAACACATAGAATTAGAGCAGATCTATCATTTATTCATATATCAAGCACTAAGCATCAATGGAACTACCTATCACACATCCAGAATAGTGCACTAAGAAAAAATAAACATAACCATCATGAACACATAGCACAAAGCACAATAACATGGGATGTATGTGGTTCACGCCAGTGTGGGGCTACGTCCACCAACTCTTCTTCTTCTTTATTAGCTTCTTCCAATCTTCTTACATGCACCAAGACATAGATCCAACTCTGCAAAGGACAGGAGATCTGTATGCACCTCGACAGATCCTCCTTCCCTGAATTAGATCAAGTCACCAAGCCTTACCCCGTCTATGCACAAATAAATTAAAAATCACTTGCACTTAGCTCTGTAAGTCTCACATCCAGTGTGCACAAAGAATTCACAACTATTCTCACTTAGCAACCTTCACAGGTTCTTGCACAAAGCTGATCAGAACTACCTCTTGCATCGCTTAGCTACTTATTTATACATTACAAAAGAGGCCTAAACTATTAGAATATAATGGATGTGCTCATTTAACCATAGACAATATCACTATTCTCACCCAACCATAGGCTGAGGACACCCTCGAGCACCTTAACCTTGACAGAGAATCATTCTGAAAGAAAACCCTAGGCTAGATAACCTAAACAATATAATGCACCTCTCTCCAAGGATAGTGCACCTATCTCCAAGGATATTGCACCAAAAAGGAGTAACAAGAGTTGATCAAGGAGTCCAAACCATAACCAAGAGAGAGTCTAGGCCAAAACCAAAATCTTCTAGCTACAACAGTTACAACGACATCTCTCCAAACTTGCATACAAACTGGCCAATTGCAGTGCGCACAAGTGGTGCTTCTACAGTTTTGAGAATGCCTATCAGAATGAAGACTATCCTCCTGTATTTATACTAAAAATCAAAACTTCCTGGGCCAAATTCTCATTCTGGGTGCATATTTACTTAGTATATAATATTTCCTTTAGTCGACTTCTTCTCTTGGAGGCTAATAACCTAATACAAATTATCCTCTTGAGTCAACTTGTCTTCTAGGGTTATTAGCCAAATAATTAGGGTTTCTTCTTGCTTCCTAGAATATTCTATTCTCATCATGTTTACACATGGAGGTAAATACCACCTGCAGCTACCATAATATCAACACTCCCTCCAAGATAGGGAGGTATTTGAAGGTAATGGTATTGAGCACAAACATACCATTCACCTGGTAGCATCAACATAGTCGTCTAGCCTATCTAATGATTAGATCATGAGCACCATCATCACTATTAGTGTCAGTAGTTGCATCATCTCTCGGAACCATACTCCATTTGAGTAATCAGATATGATGTTGGATAAGTCACTCACTCCATAGAGTGACACAAGAGCCATTCTTCTAATGTTGACATATGTCCTAGAAGAATAAATGTTCTGAACCATTTTTTCATCTGGGAAATATTTGTCCATTGATCATCCATCTAGATGATAATCATTTCCAACACTATTGATAGTCTTCAAGATGATGAGAACAATGTCATTCAATAGAACACAACTGTGTATATCCATAGTAGTACAAAACTACAATCCAGTGGTACACTGCCACACCGAGTAGCACACAGATACTTGATTAGTGACATATAGTCACAATGAGTGGAACACATCTACTACAGTATTATACATCTATTGTTCGAAGACATACAGTCTCCATAACAATCATATCATCAACCTGGACATAAAAACATTGCTATGATATATAAAATGAATCATCTAGGTCATTCTTCCACTCACATCTGTGAGATCTGGAAGAGCATCTTCCCTAAGAAAGTAAAACATCAATGATGAGCTATCTGGACTATTCTTCTCAAGCAAGGAATAATATTTGTCTCGATTTCTAAGCCTGGACCATTCACCAATCTGGGCCATTCCTCCAGCACTAAACAAAGTACAACCTGGAGAGAATGAGTTGGCCCTAGGGAATGCATGTCCTTGATTGTTGAACCTGAACCATTCACCTATCTGGGCCATTCCTCTGGCACTAAACAAAGTGCAACCTGGAGAGAATGAATCTTCCCTAGGGAATGATTATCTGTACCATTTCCTAAGGAAATGACTATCCTTCACCAACCTCCAAAATGGACCATTCTTCGAATCTACTCACAATTGTGAGCTTCAAAAGAATTATTGTCCGATGAGGTGGACCAGTCTTCTTGACCACTACTAAGAGTGACCCTCAAGAAGAGAGACTATCCTATACCATTCCCTATGTTAATCACAAGGGGAATCGTTGTCTATGGTACATCATAGATCCATTGAACCATTTTCATTACTAAAATGACCATTCGATCTAGACCATTTTTCGAACTGGAAAATGCCTGTCTGTTAGAAATCTCAAACCACTTTCCGAAATGGAAAGGAACTTCTCATCCTGGACCATTTTTCAAACTGAAAAATGATTTTCCATAAATCAATAACACATCAGTGCTCCCTCCCAACCTGGGATTCATCTCTTCCTTTTTCAATAAGAAAGTCGTCTCCACAAGCTCCATCTTGAGTACACAAACTCTTTCATATTGAATAGAGGATTTACCAAAATGTCTGCTTATCCGCTCATCTGTGAAGATATATATTGGAGAACCACTTCTCCTTTCTAGACTTCATCGTGGAGAATGTAATTCTTGATCTCAATGTACTTTGGTCTTTTTGGAACACTAGTTTTCTGAAGGCTTCATATAGCTATGATCATAATAGTTGAATTCGACTATTTTGTTTCCTACTAGCTCATAACATCGTGGAAAGGGTCAAAATTGGAACATATCCAAGTGGTACTTCTTTTGTCATAATGAGAGCTTTGTCATGGATTGGTAATCCATCATCCTTGAGTTCTAAGTAACCATTTTGATACAGTATCTTTGTTATAGAATTTTTTTCACCATGCTTCTGTTGTGCATTGGAGGTTCTCCACCAAGTTGTCTCCTTCCATCTACATACAAAGGTTTCTTCATGGTGTACATCAAAACCTTGAGGTTGTTCTATATACGTTCTTTGTTTAATTATTCTAGAGAAAAGTCTTTGCATTCATCTGATGTAAACTCCAACCCATGGATATTGCGGATGATATAATGGCTCATGTAGAGGTATGTCAAGTTTACTTGGAACAAGCAATCATTATAATCTTCTCCCTCCATCTGGGAGAACCTCTAGTTCTGGATCTCGCAATGATTTCATTAATAAGTCTTCCATAAATTTTTCTTCATCACAACTTTCATTTCTTCTGCTTGATTTCTTTTAGTGAGTTCATATCAGGTTGGTAGTCTTGTGATTCTCGATACAATGACTAGTTGTTCTGGATTTTCCTTCTCTCTTGGAATCTTCATGTTCTTTCTCGTGCTTTTTATTTAGCTCTTAGGTTCATGGAGTTTTCCATAGATTCCATTTCCTGAAGATTCCAACTTCTTTCTTTCATCATAGGATCATGGATGTGGATGGACAACCAGGGATACTTTAAGGATTTTTTTCGAAGAAGACTACTTCTAAAGTCAAACTGAACACGTGATGCTCTTCATGGTTTCTACCATTGATGGTGTTAGAATATAGAAGAATGTGTTCTTTTTTTACCATTGACGATACCCTCGTCACCCAACCATAGGCTGAAGCCACCCTCCGAGCACCTTAACCTTGAATGAGAATTACTCCGGAAGCAAACCCTAGGCTAGATAGCCAAACAAGGTGTAGAGCATCTTCCTCCAAGGATAGCACACCAACAATAGCTGATCAGATAGTACAAACCCTAGCCAAGAGATAGTCCAAGATCATACTGAAAACTAGTTGATGTTGCAGCTGCACCTGCAGCTCTCCTCCACATGTGCGCACCAAACTCGGAACTGCAATTCCGAGATGTGTCAAATGAGAACTGGCACCCTGTATTTATAGTGGTTCTGCTAGATTTGTTGGGGCCAACTTCTCCTTCTGGATATGTGTCTGTTCACTATATTATTATTATTTATGGCCAACTTCTTCTCTTCGAGGATAATAACCTAATATAAATTATCTTCTTGAGCTGACAAGACTTCTAGGGTTATTAGCCAACTCATTAGGGTTTTCTCTTGCTTTCTGGAGTCTTCTATTCTCATCAGGTTCACATGTGGAGGTAAATACCTCCCGAAGCTACCATAATATTAACACTCCCTCCTAGCTAGGGAGGTATTACAGGTAATGGTCTTGAGCACAAAAACATACCATTTACTCGGTAGCATCAATATAGTCGAATAGACTATTTCATGACTAGATCATGAGCATCGTCATCACCATCAGCTACATCATCTCTTGAAACCATACTTCATTTGAGTAATTAGACATGATGATGGATAAGTCACTCACACCATAAAGTGATACAAGAGCCACTCTTATAATCTAGAGGAGTAAATGCTCTGAACGAATTTCCGTTTGGAAAATCTATGTTCATCATTCGTCTGGATGGTGATTATTTCCAATAAACTGTTGATAGTCTTCAAGGAAGTTAGAACAAAAATAGAACACAACTGTGTCTATCCATAGTAGTACATAAATACAATCCAGTGGTTCACTACCACACCAAGTAACACACAAGTACTTGATCATCAACGTATAGTCATGAACAGTGGAACATATCCACCACAATAGTCTTCATCTACTGTCATACAGTCTTCATAACAAACATCTGATAGCAACCTACATAGAAACAATGTTATGATATATACTGAATTATTTAGGCCAATATTTCACTCACATCTATGAGTTCTGAAAGAATATCCGCCTCAATAATAGTGGAACATATCCACCACAGTAGTCTATATCTATTGTCTTCATAAGAAACATCTGATAGCAACCTGCACAGAAATAATGTTATGATATAAATTGAATTATCTGGGCCAATATTTCACTCACGTCTATGAGATATGAAAGAATATCCACCCTTAGAGTAGAATAATGAAATATCTGGACTATTCTTCTCAAACAAGGAAGAATAACTGTCATGTCTTTTGAACATGGACCATTCCCCACCCTGGGCCATTCTTCCTACACTAATCAATGTGCACCCTGGAGAGAATGAATAACCCTAAGGAATGCTGAGTCTGGACCATTCCCCACCCTGGGCCATTCCCCCTACACTAATCAAAGTGCACCCTAGAGAGAATGTATAAACCCTAAGGAATGTTTATCCCTGATTTCTGAGCCTGGTTTGCTGGAATGTATAAGTCTGGCTTGCTGGAACAAGTAATCATCATAGTCTTCTCCCTCCATCTGGGAGAACCTCTAGTTCTAGGTCTCGCAATGATTTAGTTCATAAGTCTTCCATATACTTGTTCTTTATCATGACTTTCAGTTCTTCTGCTTGATTGCTTTTGGTGAGTTCATATCAGGCTGGTAATCTTTTGATTCTTAATATTATGATTGGTTGTTCTGGATTTTCTTTCTTTCTTGAAATCTTCATGTTCTTCTTCAATTTTTTCTTTATCTTTTGGGTCCATGGAGTTTCTTATAGATTCCATGCTCTAGAGATTCCATTTATTCTTTTCATCATTGGATCATGGATCTGGATGTACAACTAGGAATACTTTAAGGCTTTCCTTCAAAGAAGTCTTCTTTTGTGGTTGAACTAAACACATACTGTCTTTCATGGATGCTACCATCGATATATATATTTCATCATCTTCAATGGACCATGGGATTATCTCCCTCCTAATCCTTGCTTCATGTATAAGTGCATGTAATCGTCTCCCTCCTTCTAACAGAGTCCTTGCTTCCATCTGCATCCTTATTGTCTTCTACAATGTATAATTGTCTCTCTTGTCTAACAGAGTCCACACTTCCATCTTGTTTTTTTCTACAAAACATCATAAGTCCTTTTCCAATTTCCTCTCGATTGCTGAATTCTTTCTGTCTTTTCTTCTTCTAAGTCTCTTCATGATTGATTTGGATTTATCTTTTAATATCTTCCACATGATTTGTATTTCATTCTTTCATGTGTATTATCTAATGATATCTATTTTCATCTTGTTTGTTCTTTCATAGGTATAGTTCTTCTTGGAACACATTATCTTCCAAGAGATAGATATACAAGATATGTACATAGACGATGCAAACAAGATATGTATAGAGATGATGCAAACAAGAAATAAGAAGAGTGTTGTTACCTTTTAGAAGAAGAAGTCTCTTCCATCCTGCCTAGTCTTCTTTGTAGGTTCCTTTTCTTCGGTAATCGATGCTTCACGTTTCTCCTTCCTTTTCCTTAGCTCGGGACAATGATTCTTGTAGTGAACAAACTTTAGACAGTTGAAGCATTGCACTTCTGAAATGTCTTTCTCTTGATTTGGCTTCCTCCTTGAACCAAACTTCCTTTTGTTCTTGAAGTTCTTGAATCTTGTTGTGAAAGCTTGATCATCGTACTTATTTTGGGGTTTCTATTTTGCATTGATCCTTGATTTTTCTTGAGCACAACAAGTCCAAAGTTATTCAAATGTCAGATACTCCTTTCGTGTGTTCATGCTTGCGGCAAATGCATCCCATGTCTTGGGAAGAACATTGAGTTCTATGTTCACCAATTCCTTCTATGAAGTGATCTCTTCAATAACTTATAGTTGATCTCTTAACTGGGAGATCCTTACAAAGTATGATGCTATGTTGTCATCCTCATTCATCTTGATGTCATGGAGCTCATTCTTCAGACTTATAATTTGTCTGATGTTTCTGACTCAGAAGAGATTTGTTAGGGAATCGTACATCTTCTTTGATGAGTCAAGATGGGAGATGTAGGGTATCAAGTGGTATTTTATAGAATCCACTATGATACTCATGGCATTGATGTCAACATCTTTGAACTTCTCCATAGCTGCAACATTTTGTGGTTCCTTCTCTTTTCCTTCTTCAAGCTCTGGCTTCACAATCTTTCCTTTCATGATATCCATCACTTTATTCTTGGCAAGGACGAGGTTGATCCTTTTCTTCAATGATCTGAAGTTAGAGGCTCCATCTAACTTGTTCTCAGACTTCATAGAGTTTGTCATGGCTGCTTGACTTGGTCAAACCCTAGATTTGACCAAAAATTCAAACTTCACGTCTTGGATTGTTGAGAGTATCAGGAGATGCGCTAGGCTAGGGTGCACTGATTTGTCTAGAGATTAGGTCAATCTCTTCACTTAAGGTGCCTCAACAAGAGGTTTAGGGTTTTTGCAACTGCTCCTGCTAGTAACCCTAGCGGTAGTGTCTTGGCAGTTGCTTCTACTAGTAACCCTAGCGGTAATTCCTCAGTGAGCTCAATATCCTAGCGGTTATGTTTCCTTCCAACATTTAGAATGAATGAAGGAGGTGTGGGCCCATAACCTGTTAGAATATAGAATAATGTGTGCTCGTTTTACCATTGACGATACCCTCATCACCAAACCATAGGCCGACACCTTAACCTTGATTAAGAATTACTCCAGAATCAAACCCTAGGCTAGATATCCAAACAAGGTGTAGCGCATATTCCTCCAAGGATAGTGCACCAACAATAGTTGATCAGATAGTCCAAACCCTAGCCAAGAGATAGTCCAAGCTCATACTGAAAACTAGCTGCTGTTGTAGCTGCACCTGCAGCTCTCCTCCACATGTGCGCACCAAACTGGGAACTGCAGTGCGCACCAAACTCGGAACTGCAATTCTGAGATGTGTCAAATGAGAACTAGCACCCTATATTTATAGTGGTTCTATCAGATTTGCTGGGGTCGACTTCTCCTTCTGGATATGTGTTTGTTCACTATATTATTATTATTTATGGTCAACTTATTCTCTTGGAGGCTAATAACCTAATATAAATTATCTTCTTGAGCTGACAAGACTTCTAGGGTTATTAGCCAACTCATTAGGGTTTCTCTTGCTTTTCGGAGTCTTGTATTCTCGTCAAGTTCACATGTTGAGGTAAATACCTCCCGCAGCTACCATAATATTAATATATGGGACCATGGATAGATACTTCATCATCTTCATTGGATCATATTATTTAGGATTAGCTCCCTAATCCTTGCTTCATGCATGAGTGCATCCTCATCTTTTGGAATTCTGTCATCAGCTCCCTCTAACTAATAAAGCCCATGCTTTCGTCTACATCCTTATTGTCGTCTGCAAAGTGTCACAATTCTTTTTCCAATTTCCTCTTGATTGCTGACCGCTTTCTATCTTTTACTTATTCTAGGTTTATTCAAGATTGATTTTGATTTTGGCTTCTCTTGCAGCGGTTACTTATTCAA
>ML790165.1:27199-42994 GCA_009831015.1 Picea engelmannii | reverse complement strand
CTTCTTTGACTTGGAGCTTTTTGATGTTTCTCCTTCCTCTGTATGGGTGAAGGTCTCATAGTTTTGTGCACACTCATTTGACTGCTCAGGACTTTTGGTGACTGGGCATTGATCTTGTTTCTCTGATTCTAAGTCTGAATAGGGCAAGTTTAATATATTAGGTCTCTTCTCTGTACTCTACTCCGTAGGATGCTCTGTGGTCTGCTCTATGGTCTGCTCAAAGTTTAACCTTTTCTGCGACCTGTGAGGCTTCACTCCAGAAATTCTATCTTTTGGAGGTCTTGGAAGGGTCCTTATTTTTCTTGAACTGCTTTGAGGAGACGACTGTTTCTTTGAACCTTCCCCTTGTTCATTTGCAGGATGAGTCTATGTTTCAAAACCATCCCAGAATAGAAAATGCTCCCATCTCCTTCCCTGTTGTTTTAATTCCTCCAGAATGATCAATTTGATAAGACCAAAGTGGCACAGAGTATTCTTCATGCTCAAGGGTTGAGCCCTGATCTTCTTGCAAACCTTAGTTAAACTCTTATGTAGGAAAAAAGGTAAATTGAGTAGAGTCTTTCCTGTGAAATGGTCTAGGAGTTTGAAGTGATACATCATGAGTTTGTCATACCTTCCCTCCGAGGTAATGTAGAGTTGGATGCCCTTAAACAGCTCCTGCCATTCTTCTTCTAGATAGGAAACCAGCATACCCTTTTTCCATGCGTGGTGCCTGAACTCTTCTTTCAAATAAGCTCTGAAATTCAAATTTTTAGGGGCAGTGGTTTTGAACCAACTTTGGCCCATTCTTGGTAGGCTTGTTGCTGCAGCAATGGCAGCTTCATCTACTATGATTTCCAAGGACCTAACATGAGCTTTGTTCCCATCAAAAGTCTTGGAAAAAGATTTTGCTGTAGACTGGTGGCAACCATTTTGCAACCTCTCAACGAATTCAATACACCCTGTGTTTGAAAAATGTTTCTGGACTTCGGGATGTGTCTGTAAAAAAGATAGGTTGTCCAGCTCTTTCCTGAGTAGAGAACCACTGCGTCTCCTCTCCATTCTGTAGCTTGAAAACCTCAACAATTTGGTATATCAACCTCTGCAACTGTTGTTCGAGCCGAGGTAGTGCACTGTTGAAAGCACTCGGGAGTCGGCTCTATATTCTAACATTTGAAATTTTAACAATCCTTCGTGAACAAGGTGTGATATGGAAGGAATGACTAGATTTGATGTTGTCAGCACAGAAGTACATCCTCTGTACCTACACCACTGAATTCGAACTTGCCATCCCTGATGCCATGATTGTGGAGCGTGATTTTTTGAGCCGGATCCGAGATGTAATCCGACTGGGACGTGGAACTCAAGTTTAAATGATTGCCCACTTTCACCAGCGCATCCTTCTGATCGCATGGTGTGAGTCCATCATGTCATGATTTGATTTTGAAACGTGGATAAGCGCACATGATTCCTGCTTTCTCCAACCAACGGCCCATGGAAAACGCCCCTCAGCTGTAGAAACTTACCACTTTCACCAGCGCATGATCCCGCAAGAACTGATCCTTAGCTTTTGAAAGTCTTCACTTTCACCAGCGTTCCACCCTGCGAGAATTTATCCTTAGCTGTTGAAGGTCTTCACTTTCACCAGCGCACGACCTTGCAAGAACTGCTCCATAGCTGTGGAAAGTCTTCACTTTCACCAGCGCATGACCCGCGACACTGCTTCTTTGGATATTTTGGAATTCAACACTTTCACCAGCGCACATACCTATGATTGACGCTCCTTAGCTGCTAAAAGTCACCACTTTCCCCAGCTAACACTCATCTTTTGGACACACGTTAGCTGTTGAAAGTGAATTATGAAAATTTTGAAAAGAAGACTTTTATGGGTCATATTGTTTTCTAAGACAAAAACCAAAACCTAAGTTTTGCAGCTAGAAAAACTCCAAAATGAATTGAGGAAACTACCAATAGCCATGCTATCTACCACAAAACTTGACCAAAATGACGGTTTCATTTTGGGAGCTAACACCACTCATAGGCCAACCTAGATGGTATGTACAATGTCAAGGATGGATTTCATAGAGAGCACAATAGCAAGAAGACAAATGTGAACTTGCCATTCAAGCAATGTAGGCAGATAGAGGTTCGACTCTCATTCTTGTGAAGCCCAGCCAAGGTTTGACTCTCATTGGTTCGAATATCATTCTTGTGAAGCTTGGATGAGGTCTTTGTAGATGCAACAAGAGAAGTATGATCAGCTTTTCAAGGTTCAAATAGACCCTAATTCTAACGAACACTATGTTTGTGAATTATAGCCTTCAGCTTCCGCCGAGTTCGAGAATGGTGGGTTTATCATCACTCAAAATGTGGCTGAGACAGAACCCATCTAATGCAAGTCATCACAAGGTTTCTTCATGGTTTGTCAATCCAAGAAAATCGAACCTGGGTGGTGGATTGGGGGGTTTTTAGTCTCTTACGCTTTCAATGAGTCGCAGCTCTCAGACCAGCTTGGCTATTATTTCCCATTCAACCATCATTGATCAGTGTAGCCCTTGTTGAAACCAAAAAATGAGGTGCAGGAAAGTGTAGCCCCTGTTGATCACTCTATACCCACAGTTTATTTTGGTATGTTTCCTTTTATGAAAGTCTATATCAGGAAAACAAAGTTGTTTTTGGGTTTTTCTTAGATTATAATTTAATGGTAGTGATTCATTTGTCTCTAGACTTTAGGAGGTTATGACAAAGAAGAAAAATCAGCAAGGGCATATGACTTGGCAGCTCTCAAGTACTGGGGGATTAGCAGTAATGCACATTTATGCAATTAGGCAGTAGCAGCAGAGAAGAGAGATCCAGGTCAAGTTAAGTGAAGTTCAGTAAGTTCTCACTGCTAGCCCTTTTATTTTGATCTTAAATTGATAAATATTTCATGTACTTTCTTTTTTCTTTTTTCTGAATAAAAGATTGTTTTGTTTGTGTTGTGAATCAAAATATTTGGTGCAGAAAAAGAAGTGGTTGTTGTAAATAAACGTTAGCCACCTCGAGATATACAACTGGAGGAAATGAAAAAGAGTAAGCTTCTCAAGTTGATAATAGTAAATTGGGTTCATCATGATATGTCACCCCAAGCTCGGTCCCATGAACGTTACCCTGGCCCCGACCATGTTTCTTGTTCATACCAAGTCATGGAAGTAAAATATAGTTTTATCCATATAATGACCTATACAGGGTTATAGACAGGCCAAAGTTAAAGAAAAGCCTTAATGGTTATTGTTTGCACCCAATTCGTCACTCGGTGAGCAAATAATGAGTGCTTACATGCCCAGTTGGGCTCTGCTAGGCATGACAGTTGTAAAGTAAAAGGTTAGAAAGAGAAACAACAAAATTATAAACAAAAATCAAACTAAAACAAATTAAAACTATGAGCATGTGAAAAAATGAAAAATAGAGACAAATGGACCAATATCACCAATGTATAAGCTGATCTATTGATGAAATCCAAAGGCAGAATGAAGAAAGGGGACTTGGGTCCCTTCTTTCTCCAATGGAAGGCTCTTGAGGCCCTCAAAGATTGCTCTCCTTACAATGAAAAGATGAAAATGTGGGTGAAACAACTCTAAGCTTATTCACTCAAGAGAGGGGTGAATAGCTCTATGAAATGCAACTTGTGATGTTTATTACGAAAGAATGAGTCCTTAGCAATCTCAGCAGCATAACAATACAAAGAATTCCTTGAGAAAATGGTGGTTATTCATGGATTTTTATAGCCAAGCATTGGGTGTTTTTGTGACCTCTTTGGAGTGTGAAAAGGGGCTCTTTAGGGCTCAATTAGGTCTTTGACCAGCCCACCATGAGGATTGAGCTCGGATTTGGTGTCAAATCGACTTGGGAGCTGATCCATTAGTGGTTGGGAGGCCGACCAATTTCAATAAATGCGTTGTTTAGCAGGCGCGTGGGTTTTTCGCCCAACAGCTGCGCATCGTGCACTCATGCACGCATTATACGTTGTTGTTACACGCATATGCGCACAAACCCCGGTTCTGTAAAGCGCCCTTCAATTTTTTGGTCATTTTGTATAGTTTTTGACCCTTTTGCAATGCTGTGGAATTGATCCTATGCCATGAATGACTCCAGCCCTGTTTTGACGATGCGGAGTTCTTGTCGCCATGTGCAGACGAAATTTCAGTGATAACAGATTCCCCCTGATGGATGAGGTTAGGAGCATATGTATAGCCAAAATCCATCAATGTTTCTTTTACTGAGAATGGTGTTGTAAGGGAGAGCAAGAATGGGACCGTGTAGAGAAATCCTTTGGAGAACAAAGGAACCTGTAGAGTTCGACCTTCTACAAGGTGCGTAACAATATACAACTGTGTACAAACGAGGCGGGCATGCCCCATGCTCGTATGATGTAACTCTGAAAAAAGATGATGTAAATGTTGGTGTAGACAACTGCAGCGCCCTCAGGGGCGGAATGATAAAGGTAGAAGACAATTCTGCAAAGGAACATACTCTGAACCATAGGTAATGGTCGCGGAAATAAACAGCGACAGTGATGTGGGCATTGGTGGCCCTACCAAGTTCAGAGGTATTCAGAAAGTGATAATAAAAACTGCAATAGTCGCAAAGTAACACCCACCGCGACATGAGAAAGTGTTGGCGTCGAATGTTATGGGCGTCAATGACAGCAGGGAGCAATGGTGTTTCCCCCTGTGCCGTCCGAGATCTCTCATTAAATGGCAAATGAGAATCAAGATACTGTCGCCCTTCTGGAAAAGTGTGTTGATGTCGACAAAAAGGGGGATGCGACTTCCAGAAGCAAAGGGCTTCGCAGAATCTACTGTGGTGAGGAAGTGACAGAGGTACATGGACGAAGTCGAGAAGTGGAAAGACTCAAGACTGCCATTGGTTGGAGAATGTATGAGACAAACAGTGGCTGCAACCGTGTGACAAGGTCGAGTGTCAGGGGGATGCCAAGACCGAGGATAAGTTGTGCCAGAGGTGGGACAAGGTGAACAAATTCAGAGGATATAGGGAAGTGACTTGGGTAGTACTCTGAAGATATAGACGATGTCGGCGGGGGTAAATGAGAAGTAATGCTCCAACAAAAGGTGACATGGGTTGCGTGTGGCCAAAAGGAAAGCGGGTCGCCAACGGTGACGACAAAAGTAAATAACGGAAAATGAAGGTGTTTGTACAAGAAATAATGAATAAATGTGGGAAAGATGTACAAAATGCAGAAACGGGTGCCCCAGTGTGAAATGAGTGCCCCAGGGAGAGCAGAAATTTCTGGGAAAACTGATGAAGGGTGGGGGCCCCATTGGCGAGTTTTTGTATGAGGTAGGTGAAATGAAGATAGGTTCGCAGATGGGAAAACTGATGGTGGATGAAATGGTGGGTTCATGATCCTACGGAGGTGCAGGTAAAAAAAAGAACATAACCATAAAGTGATGTGTTGGGAGTCCATATGGGAAGCTAGCAAAATGAGGAGAAGAAGTATGTGGTTAATTCGCAACATGATGAAAGACTACCGGGACTCCCATCCCTAAAGGGTAATAAAGATCAGCATGAGTGTCAAAAGTGAAAAAAGGTGCTATGAATGAGATGACTCATGTGGGTAAGAAAAACTACCGGGTACCAGTACCAAAAATGCAAATGGAGGTGTGAGTACTGCAGAGCCGGAAATGGATGTCCTAAAGGCCAATATCAGAGGGTGTGACTGGAAATGTAAATGCAATACAGCGGGAGAGACTACATGCCAGTGCTGAGTATATACCTGAAGGAATGTTGTGAAGAGATGATGACCAAGTACCTGCACACAGAACAACCAAATACCCAAAGTGAACAATATCTGAAGATAATAACAAATATGAACATGTATTAGATAAATGTGACAATGCGCATGCGTACCTGGCCATGATATGAAAAAAAAAAAAAAAAAAGGTGCCCCGGGGGCTCAGGATGAAAAGTGGCCTAGGGATAGCCATGATGTAGGTGGCGGGACGTTGATCCAGTGGCTGAAGACGGTTCGAAAAATGGACGCCGTGGGCTCCCGGAATGGTGAGTGGAAGTTTGGCAAAAGGCCTATATATAGCTGTAGGGCCCACATTGCCACCTCATTTGTACCTGCTGCTACAGTGATTTTTCGAGCAGATCCAGAGGAGATTGAGTGATTTCGGGAGCACGAGGTAGCCGATCGACAGTGTGCGAGTTTCAGGTTAGTGGTCTGAGCATCCTGCATAGTAATAGGTTTCCAATTTTTGGGCAGGGTAGGTACGGGGGGTCGTACAAGGGTTTTGGGGGGTTTTTTGATAGGGTGTGGGCCCACATGCGTGGGTGACTCAGTGGAAGGCGTGCATGCATGCGCACCTATACACTGAATAAGCGTGCATTAATGCGCATGAGAAGGAATTTAAGGCGCGCCCTAGGGGCGCGCCTGTGGGGTAGACAGGCGCGCGTGAGTGCGCGCCTATGGGGTGAACAGGCGTGCTCCAGAGCACGCCTGTGGGTTTGACAGGCGCGCCCTAGCGCGCGCCTGTGGGAAAAAAAGGCGTGCATACATGCGCGCCTGTATAGTAAACATGTGCACATGTGTGCGCGCCTGTGGGTGGTAAAACCGCACCTTTGAGGCAATGTTTCAGGGTAAAAAATGAGTCTTTTTGATGTGTTGGATGGTTGCCTAAGCTAATATAGGACTCTGTGTTGTGTGCAGGTGGCTAGCATTGAGCATGGATGTGCGGTGATGTGAGCGGGATTGGTCACAGTTACGGGATGTTGTGGCTAATGTACAGCCTGCAGTTCGAGCGGCTTTAGCAACCAGTGGGTTGCTAAAGTTCTTTGAGTGCCCGTTTATACGGGCACAGGAGTATTTGCTTCAGTTTCTACTCCATATGTGGAGCCCAGAGCAGCACTGCTTCCTCGTGCGAGGAGAGCAGATCCCCTTCACTGTGGTGGAGGATATATACTTTTTGACTGAGCTCCCCTTCCGGGGAACACCGTTGTCGGCAGAGCCTATGCTGCCGAGGGACACTCATCTGTGCACTGTCGTCGAGCGATATTGCTCAGGCGAGCGCTACATGGTGGGGAATACAGTGAGCATTAGTGGTATAGATGCCCTACTGCATCGTTGCATAGCAGCGATGATTATTTGAGTGTACGGGTCTCTGGAAACCCACTGGATTAGTGGTGGTGAGCTGTACTTGATGGAGAGGGTGGTGGCGGGCCGTGAGTGGTTCTCCTGGGGTCTGACCTTGCATGTGCGGATGATCGCGCAGCTGGACCGTTGTCGGTCCACAAGCACCGGGGAGTTTGCATTCAGCTCCATTCTGGTAGCCTATTTCTTGGAGAGGGTGCCAATGCTGCACTCGAGGGTTCTTCTGGAGGCGCCTAGGGTGCGAGAGCCTTGACTGAGTTGATTGTCCGGGATTTTGGTTCGCCACGGTGGTGGCGAAGGCAGGCACTACTTTTCTGCGCAAGCGGTGCAGATATGGCGGCAGATGTCGCAGGTCATTCTATAGTACCTCTATGCTGGGGTGGACTTCCGGGGGGACCCGGACATGGTGCTGCCTCTTGGGGAGGTGTTCGACCATAGAGGTATGTTGTGTACTTGTATGTTCTGATTTATGCTATGATTTTGATATATCAGGTTATATGTATGATGTATATACACTGATACAATCTGTTTGTTGCTTGTTTTGTGTATGTGCAGATTTGGCACCTCACGGGCGCGAGGTGGAGTTGTATAGACTGTCGGTGCAGCCAGAGGGGAGACCTCCACATGGAGGGAGGCGACCACGGGATGAGGCTACGGGGGCACCAGTAAAGCCTGGGAGACCAGCAAGGAGGCACCGTTTTGATGACCCTGGTGCGGGGCCATCACATGCTCCTCCAACGGTGGCCGGAGGTGATGATGATGATATCCGCCGTCGTTTTGAGATGATGTTGCGGGACGTGCCTGAGGGCATGTGGATTCGTGTCCAGGACGAGGAGTTCCTAGAGTAGTGTATAGGGTTACCGCCACCATGGCAGTCGATCATGCGACGAGCAGCTGTGCTCACCACCATGACTAGTGGACGCCTGCCGCCAGGGCAGGAGGGTCCTGCAGGTGCTCCGCCACCACCACCTGGGGTAGGTAGGGGTGGGCAACCACCTCCTCCTGAGGGAGGGGCAGCTGGGGGTGCGATAGAGGCCCCCTGATTGTATGTATATTTTTTGTACACTGTTTTTGATAGGCCGGTGAGCCGATTTTTTGTACTGAGATGTGGCACGGGACGAAGGGCCAATGTATTGTTGTTGTATGTAAACATTCGGATGGCTGGGGAGGCCTTGATATATATATGAGTATACACATTTTTGAGATCCAAATGTGGTTTACATGTGTTTTTTGTGTTGATGTTGATGATGTTGATTCTATCTATATGCTGTGACAGGATATATGAGATGTTTATGTATGTGTAGCTTGATGTGATATATGCCAATCTAGCACTATGTTATCTATGTCATTTGTTGTTTGATTCAATTCTCTTGGAATATGTGTAAATGTAATGGAATCAAAATGTCGAGATAATAATCTAACCTGCAGGTATTTGCGAAAGAGGCACAGATCGCGTACATGGTACACATTGTTGAGTTGGAGAACGACCAGTTGAGAATCGAGAAAAATGCTAAGGTGACGAATATGATGATGCTGGGCGTCAGTCAAGAGGCCAATGACAACAGTGTATTCGGCTTGGTTATTGGTTGCTGGTCCTAAACAGACGTCGTTGGAATGTAGTATTTCATGTGAAGGGGTGTAGAGAGCCCAAGTAGCCGAAGTGAGATTTTGTGTCCAACGGCTGGCGCCGTCGGCGTAACCAATGCGGTAAGCTGGTGGAGGAGTCATCTTTCAATAGCACAAAGGATAGTTTAGATGAGGGAGAAAAAAGAAAAAACGCTATAAAAGAAAAATAACCTAAAGTAGCTGGACTACGTTTAAGCATAACATTTCTTGAGGTATAACCCATTGATGGGTTCTTTGAGCGAGAGGCCTTCGGGGGAGGCCAGGATGTATGCACCTTTGGTGAGGCAATGTTGGATGATGTAAGGGCCATGCCAAAGTGATTCGAATTTGCTGTGACCAAAGGTATCATGAGCGATATCATAGGCGAGGACAAGGTCGCCTTCGCGAAATGATCGAAGGTTGACATGGCGATCAAAGGTAGCCTTGGATCGTTTTTTAGCTGCCTCGTTGTTCTGTAATGAGGATCGACGATCCTCATCCAGAGACTCCAAGTTTAGCAAGCACTGCTCCATTGGAGCAATGTCAGGTAAAAGCTCGATTGCGGTGCGAAGGGTGGGAATTTCGCACTCGATGGGAAGAGTTGCCTCTACCCCATGGACTAAGTGAAAGGGCATGAAACTCGTGGCAGTCTTCACTACCGTTCGATAAGCCCATAGCACGGAAAATAACATATGATGCCAATTGGTTTTATGTTTATTAACCGTGCGTTGTAACATGGTCTTGAGGACTTTGGTCACTGCCTCGACCTATCCGTTTGACTGAGGATAGTATGGTGAGGCAAACTCATGAGAGAAGCCTAACCGGGATGAGAGTTCGACGAAGTTCTCATTCTCAAAGTGTTTCCCATGGTCAGAAACTAGTTGGAGTGGTACTCCGAACCGGGATATGATGTGGTTGAAGAAAAAACGCGCTGCAATGTCAGCGGTGTTGTTGAAGGTGGGCATAGCTTCAGCCCATTTGGTGAAGTAATCGACAACCACAACAATGTATTTATGACCATTGCTGGAGGGGGGATTACAAGTCATAAATTCAATGCCCCATTTACAAAAGGGGCCTGCAGTAATGACAGGGTGAAGAAGAGCGGGGTGAGCGCGGGATTTGTTGGCATAGAGTTGACATTTCTCACATCGTTTCATGGCATGAATGCAATCATGAAATAGGGTAGGCCAAAAGTAACCAGCCCGGATAATCCTTTGAGCCGTGGTGATGCCCGAAAGATGGCCCCCACAGGCACCGTTGTGGCAGTCATTTAAGACTCTGTCGGCCTCGTCAATAGTCAGGCAGCGACGAAGAATGGTGTCGATGCCCCGCCGATATAAGATGTCACCGATGAGGAGATAGCGGGGGGGCTGATGGCGAATGTGCTGACGATCATCCCGTGATAGGTGATGACCAAACTTTTGAGTTCGTAGGTAGACGAGAAGGTCGCCATACCAAGGATCATCTAAAGCGATGTAAAAGAGATGTTCGTCAGGAAAGTCAGTATTGACGGGGGCACTAGGTGTGTCAGAGGGAAGGGCCGTGACAAGTTCAACGAGAACGAGGGCCTTCTTACTCTTGGGTGTTGAGAACTCGAGGTCATACTCCTGAAGGATAACGATCCATCGAGCGAATTTGCCGTTAACTTGCCGATGGCTGAGCAAATATTGCATAGGGTTGGAATCTGCGACGACCGTGGTGGTGCGAAGCAGAATGTAATGGCGTAGTTTATGAACTGCAAGGACAACTGAAAGAGCAAGTTTCTCTTCATGTTTGTACTTTAGGGGTGGTCCTGAGAGGTTTTTACTGACATAGTAAATGACGTGTTCACAATTTTCATCTCCGGGCTGGATTAGGACACCAGCTACTGATACAGCTGAGGCTGATACGTAGAGGATGTAGTCACGATTGTAGTTAGGTGCACTAATCAAAGGTGCATTGGAAAGTGTTGCTTTAATATCATCAAACTACTGTTGGGCATAGTCGTCCCAATGAAAAGGGATGTTGTGACGCAGTAAGCGAAGGAAACCATGTGCACGTATAGCGTAATCAGGAACAAAGCACCTAAGAAAGTTGGCTTTGCCCTCTAGACTCTGTAGTTGTCATAAATTTCGAGGAGGTGGGATTTTGGTGATGGCTTGGACTTTGAGGGGGTCCATGGTGATACCATTATGAAACGATAAAACTGAGGAGGCATCCTACGGTGACGCAAAATACACACTTGAGAGGGTTCAAGTGGATGTTATATTGACGACACCGTTGAAAGATGATTCATAAATCATCGAGGTGTTGGGTACGTTTCTTGGAGCGAGCGGTGAGATCATCCAAGTATGCGAGGATGATTGCAGCCAGATCATGAAAGATGTATGTCATGGCCCACTGGAAAGTTGCACCGGAATTTTTTAGGCCGAAGGGCATGACATGATATGAAAACGTACCCCACGGGGTAATGAATGTGGTTTTGTACTGATTGGCTGGGTGGATTTGAATTTGGTTATAGCCAGAGAATCCGTCCATAAAGGAGAGAGCCTCATGGTCGGCGCAATCGTCGATAATCTGGTCGATGAAAGGCGTAGGGAAGTTGTCCTTGGGACATGCGTTATTGAGATCGCGAAAGTCGATGCAAACGCGGATAGATCCCTGTTTTTTGTTGACTGGTACAAGGTTGGAAACCCATGAAGTATAAGCGATGGGGTAAATGAATCCGGCCGTACGCAATTTGTCAATTTCAGCATTGATAGCCACGACCTTGGATGGGTGTAGCAGTCGTTGTTTCTGGTGAACTGGTGTGATGTCGGGCCAGGTGTCGATGCGATGTTCGACGATAGAGGGGTCGAGGTCAGGCATCTCCGTGTATGACCAGGCGAAGATATCCCTAAATTCCTGGAATAGGGCTTTATATGCGGCAATTTCCTGAGGAGTGCCAACAGCTCCAATGATGATCTCTTCGACGATGCCCGGTTTAAAGGAAATGTCGATTTTTATGGTGGGGGAAATGTTAGCCAGATTACCTTCTTCAAAAGCGTCGGGTGCAGGAATGGGATTGTTGAACCAATCGATAGGCCATGATGGGATAAAGTCTTTGGTTTCGACCGCGTAAATGGGATTGTGGCGAGGAGGCAACAAGGCTTCCTGTGGAAGGAAGAGTGCACGATGATGTAGTGTGTCCCAGGGAGAGTCCGGGCATTGTAGCTCTTCCAGTATTTCTTCGTCGCATTGGAAATGACGGGAATATAATGGATCATGAGGAGTGATCTAAGTGACAATGTGGTTTCCCCCAGCTGTGGAAATAGAGGGGGTATTGCTAGGAGAGGGTGAGGGTTCACTCGACATAAACCATATATTGAGGTACTAAGGGGTACCCGTATTAGTGGGATGGAGAGTCTCCGCAGGGGAATGAACGGGAGAGTTGGGTGGGTTACGGGGTAAATCCTCAGACGTGTCATCTAAGAACCAAGGAGGCGTTGGGAGTGCCTCGGGTTCGGGAGAGATGATGTGAAGATTCGCTAGTGGCGAAGTAAGGTCGATTATTGCCTCTGCGGGTTGATGCAGCAGGGCTACTTGACGGTGTCGATATTCAATGATCATCGAACACTGGTATGTAAAATGAGCCAAGGAATCACAAAGAGAGCAAGGGCATCTCATGCGTTCGTTGACTGAAGTAGTGACATAGCGAATGTCAGTGAGAGATGTTGTGGATGATGTAACAGGGCATGGGTTGTTCTGAAAGTCTCGGCTTATGATAGCTAATGCCTGTCGGTAACAAGGCAGTGCTGGACAATGATGGGTGTAATGGCCATACTCAGAACAGATGGCACACGCGAATTTGGTCTTCAACCCTTTACTACTGGAAGGTTGAGTGGTAGCAGTAGTAATGGGTGGTGTGGGGGTTGAATTGGGGGGAATCAAATTCCATAATTCCGGTAGTGATGGGCAGTTGTTGGTTTGGTGACCCTCTTTGTCACACAATGCTTAAGGTGGTGGGATGCGCGGAGGAAGTGGAGCTATGGGCTCCTTCTACTTTCTCCTTCTCCCGGCTATAGCAGGGGGAGGAGGGAGTATGGGGGTAGTGGGAGTGAGGACAGGAATCGTCATGGGGAGTCCTGCCTATGGGCGAGGGACCATCTCAGGTGGATGTAAGTACCACACTGGGATTACTAACACCATATTGGGTAGTGTGAGCATTGCGGCTACCTGGAAAGATTCTATACCGGGTGGAGGGTAAAAGAAGGGAATTTGAGTGAGGGGTCGAGGGACTGTTTCCCAAATGGGACTAGGCCCTTGAGGGGATGTGGATTCGTGGACTGTGGGTGTCAACGAATGTGCAGGAGGCTCCTGTGGGAGTGGTGCTGCGACTGTTGAGACATTAGGAATGACTGAAGCCTCCTGAGGAGGATGATTACCCTCCTGGTGAGTGATGACGCATACTTGACTAGGGGAAAGGAGTGGTGGTGCTCCATGGTACGTCCCTAATAAGGATGGATCTTTAAAAATCCCTGGACCCATCTCCACAAGTGGATATATGTCTTTGTTGGTGTGAATGAGAGGAAGAATGTTATCGAGACTGGCAGATGGGTTTGGCTCGTAATGGGAGACTTGGTCAATGGTTACAATCTTTCCATTGTGGGGGAACATGATTGTTCGAAAGACGGATGATGCCACTGCCTTCATAGCATACATGTAGCTACATCCAAGCAAGATATTGTAATCAAGTTGAGCGTCGATAACTTCGATGTCAATGAGAATAGTTTTTCCCTCGAGTTCTACAGGGACATTTTGGAAGAGCCCTTCAGGAGATGATGGTCGTCCGTCATAGGCTCGTAATGTGATGGCGGAAGGTATCAGCTCCAGGGAACCGAGTTTCTGCCATACTGTTTTGGACATGATGCATGTAGATGCCCCTTCATCGATGATACATCGATGGACGGTGATGTTCCGTATTTTGACTGGTATTTGAATAGCAATTGCGGCGGGAAGACGCAGTTCGCAGCTATCAAGATCAAAGGTGATGAGTTGAGTATCGGCCGGGTCGACTGCGCCTAGGGCGGAAAGTAGTGATTTACACTGAGTAGGACAAGTCTGGAGGACTTCCAAAAATGACATGGCAGCCCGGGATTGTGCTAAGTCATGTACCAAGCTGTAATTATGAGCGGCCCTAGCCTGTGGGTTGTGGACATTCCTGCATAATGGGATGCGAGGGATGCATAATGGTGGTTCGACGGAAGGGCGAGGGATCACCAACGGAGGTCCTGTCGGTGTAGGGTTTGTTTCTGGAGGTGTAGGGGTCGACTCAGCTGTTGCAGGATACTGACGATTGCGTGTTTGCAGAAGGATTTCCTCCTCACTGGTGAGGAGAATTGTTCGCTCTGCTGGATTGTTGGGATTGTGGTATTGACCCACCTGGGGTGGGGGATGTTGCGTGTCCTGTTGGGTGTTTATCATGCCTTGATGTGGTATAGGATTTTGTAGGACGGCGAGAGGGGGTTGTTGCGCATATTTTTGTTGTGCCTGCTGCGGGGCAGGTTGTGCAGGAGAAGGGGGAAGGCTCCTAGAGTCTTTCAATCTTTTGAAATCAGCAATCTGTGGGAAATGGTGAGTGTAATGACCATATACACCACAAAGAGCACAAGGATGGATAGTTTTAACAGTATTCTGCCCTTGGCATTTGTTATTATTTCCCCCTTGGGGGTTTTGTTTCCCTGGGTTCTGATTGCCCCCAGTGGGTTGGTGTTGTGGGGGTTGATTCCTGCCTTGACCAGGATTGTTGTTATTCCTATTTCGTCCTTTCTGCTTAGTGTTGTTTGAGGGGTGAGTTGGATTGGTTGTGTTTAACTGTTCAAAATTTTGATATTGTTGAGCAGCAGAGGGTTGAACAAAATTTACCCCCATATGAGGATGTAGGGGAGCCATAGGTTGTGGAGGACCAGGAAAGGGAAAGTAAGGATTCTATGGTGTTGCGGCTCCATAAGGTACATAGGAAGGCGTGGTGCTTTCACTAGTACTATAAGGTGATGTGGAGGGGGGACCACTGGTGTTTGGAAGAGGTGGATGCATGGGAGGTGCCGGTGGTGGTCCACTCATGGGTGGAGGTGTAGCAACAGGGTATGGTTGTTGGTAAGGGGGTGGGGGGTAATAAGAAGTGCCCCCATAGGCTGGTGGGTATTGAGGTTTCCCATACATCGGTGGTGGTTAGGGTTGTGGACTATGGTGCGTGGTAGCACCTATTAGTCCATCTGCTGAGTGAGACATCCCAGGTTTATCTTGACCAAATGGCACAGGTTTCGGAAGATCAAGAAGTACCGTGTATAAGTATCCCGACTGTGCGTAAATGAGGTCATATTGCTGGGCTTTATTGATGGCTTCCTCTTCGGATTGTGGGAAGGTGGAAGCTACATCCTTACCAAGGAGAGCGACAAGTGATCTAAGAAACCAGTCAAGACATTACTGCTTGGTGGTTTCTGCTTTACACAAACTACGTCACCTACGCCACTCATGAATATGGTCAGCAATGTGGGTGGCTGAGGACTATTTGAAGTTAGACAGTAGTTCTAGACCGTTGTCATGGCGGATGGGTAATTGGAAAAAAGTTAAGAAGGCTTTGGCCAAGGATTCAAAGGTCGTGTGGGACCCTGATTTTTCTTCGACATACCATTTGGCTGATGGGCCGGTGAGTGTGCGTTGAAAAAGATGCAGTCTGACGGAATCATCCATAATACTATTGGAAGAACACCATAGATGAAAGGTCATGACATGATTGGCAGGGTCGTCCCCTGCCTTCCCTTCAAACATTGGTATGTATGAAGGAAGTTTGGTTGGCATTGCAGGCCATGTGGCGTCATGCAATATAGGATCATTGGTGATCTTGGTGAGATCCGGAATGTTGAGAGAGGCCAAGTATGGCATCTGTAGTGGGGCTGGAGGGTTAGCTCCGGCCATGGTGTGTTGTGAACCTGACCCTTGATGGGGACTAGGTGGGTTGGTGCTCCCTCCTTGAGAGGAAGAGGGTCCCCCGCCTCCGTGCAAAGGAGAGCGAGTGGACGGATGACCTTGGGAAGAAG
>ML790164.1:328992-347052 GCA_009831015.1 Picea engelmannii | reverse complement strand
TGTGGAGGGGAATATTATGCCTTCTTGTTTGAAACTAAGGAAGATAGGGACTTAATCTTTAGAAATGGACCTTACTTATTTGGTTATTAGGGTATGTATCTGAATCACTAGACACTAGACTTTAATCCTAAACATGTTTCGTGTTAGTGGTGCCAGTATGCGTGTGCCTTCCTCATTTTCCAATCCATTGCAAGGGAAATGATACTCTTATAAGTATTGGGAATGCTCTTGGGCACTTCATTGACAAGGCAGAGCCAAAGGAAGGGATATTCGCATGTTCTTAAATCTATGTAGAGGTAGATCAATAAAAATCCCTTCCAAAAGTTATCCTTCTAACCCTGGATAAATTGTAGCATGAACAACCCTTAGACTACAAAGAACCTATGACTCAAAGAAAAAGACTAAAATGACTTTTTTTTATTTCCCCCACAACTCTATGTGATAACACCTTGCTTGAGAGATCTATTTTCTTTTCTTAACGACAAGTTTTGTCTCTTCAAGTTACCCACTTTCTTAAACAACAGTGCATTCCTATTTAGCTTTTACTGGGAATTTGTGAGGGTTGCACAGGCATTGTTGATGGTTGGTCCACACTCCTTAAAGTGTCTCTCAAATCTTAGTTCTAATAGTCTTTTACTTTCCCTGAGTTGAATGATTAGGTCTTGAGCCTCCTTTGTTGTATTTCTTTTTCCCTTGAGTGGCCATGCTAAAGATGTAAGATAAAACATTGAAACTGATAAAGGAGAGGAGGTTTCAAAGGCTAATGCTCTAACAACAAATTTTACATAGCATGAAAGAAGGGTTAGGGTTTACTCAATTGAGTCAAGTGAACTCAATAATATGATGAACAAGTTTTAGATTGTAGGTTTATTGGCCTATGATACTCATTAGGCACAAAATAGAAGCTTTTCAACCTTTGTGCAGTGAAAAATAGAGGAACAGGGGATGTGTAGTGTGTGTGTATTGTGTGGAGATTGCATAGCAGGTATGTAGATTTTGAGTAGTGAGGATGCATAGTTTGCGTAGCAGGTAAGAAAAATTGAATTTTGTGAAGAAAAAAGGTATGATCGATAGCAGAGGGTATTGAGCAATGAAAAATGTGAGGGGAGATACATGCAAATGATAAGCAAAGAACGATTTGAAAGGTGATTGGTCTGTTTAGGTTGATATGACAGTTTGTGTAGCACCAAGCAACTTGTGCAGCGTGTTTGCGTAGCGTGTATATTTTTTCTGCAGACCAAGTATGAAACCACTTTGAAAGATATCAAATGTGCCATAATAACCTTTGATAACTCTCTTCATTCATAATGTTTCATAATGTGCCATGACATCCACAAAAAACCATTCCACCTAGAATTATGACTTGACTCTTTTTGACATTCCATTTGATGGTTTATAGCAATAATGACCCACATACCTTGAAACAACTCATGAGACACAACTCTTTGAAAAAACTCTAACTTTACCTTGAAAATAATGACACTAACAACTTCTTTATCTGTAAATCCCCACCAAAAGTCTTAATATGAAAGTACTTTCATTTGGTAGTGTGGGCCTTGAATTTCCCTGGGCTGGCCACAACCTGGTATTTGTAAAAGTCTAAGCATGATGGCTGAAAATACTGACAGAACAAATCTACATCAAGGGATGACTAAATATCGCCCTAAGTATGTTGTGACAAGTCATCCTTGAAGGGGCAGAACAAATCTATAACCATGCCATCACTAGCTTGCAAGACATCTGAATCATACATGTATGAAGGCCATTCCTCTGATGACGAGAAATAAACGCTTTTTTCTTGAGGGATACCTTCAATGTCGTATATAGGACCCATGTCAATGATGAAGCATCCCACATCCCATCTAAATCTCCCAACCAATATGAAATCATCAATGTGGTCGTCAACTATATCCGAGGATTTTTCCACGAATCCATCTTCATCATAGGAGTTGATTACGTGTTCACAAGACTGGAGAACTTCATTTTCTTCAAAAGGGAAAGAAGATATCATTGTCTCGTTCAGGCCTTTCGCAAGAGAAAATTCATCGAGGTCCTTTTGGAATTTTTCTTCATTTCCGCAATCTTGGAACAAAGCATCATCAAAGTTTCCAAAAGGATTATAACTCATCATGTTCTCTTCTTGATGTGCAGAAGAAGCAGAGGTATGGATGTTCTCATCAAGTGGAAGGGAAGATACTTCATCTTCATCATATGTCTCATTCATATGTTCTTCATCAAGATATTATTTTTCTTGGAAAATTTCTTTATGGATCTGTTCTTTAATCAAATCTTTGTAAATATGATCAAAGAATTCACCACCTTGATCTTGATCTCTAACAATTTTGTAGACTTCCTCGGTCAAGAGAGAGGTTCATCATCATTTGGGAAGTTTTCATGGTACCCATAATTCTTGGTCATAGCTTTGTATAATGAATTTGTTACAAAATATGCAATGGCCACCTCCTAGGATGAGTTTTTGGTAGGCCTTTTCTCATAATCATCAATGATGTTGTTAAGCTCTTCTTCTCTTTGTTGAAAAAACTTAACCAGAAAGTCCTTGTTAGGGAAAATTCTCATCAGTTGTTAACAAAACTCATAATCTTAATCTTTTCTTCACTTGAGGCACTCAAAACTTTCCTCATTAGTGTTTTCAACTTCTTGTCTTTCAACTGTTTTTTCAACAAACTCTAGAAGAAGCATTTTTCTCAAGCCTTCAATAGCATCAAGGTAAAAACCTTCTCTCGAAAAAGAATTCTCTAGGTCATGAATTGTATCTTCAAGACTTTGAAATTACGGCCCCCAACTCTTAAGGAACTCTCTGATGAGGATGGTCAAAGAAGATATGCTTATTGGCTTGTAAGAATTATTGATCCAATCCCTTTGTCCACTTCCCAAGTAAATCAAGGACAACTGCAAGCATACATCCTCAATTTTTTCATTCAAAATGCAGATGTTTCTGGTAAACTCAACAACATGAGCTATGCCCAACAACGGATTACCATCAAACTTTGGGAGGAGATTCAATTGGTTTATCGGGCACTTGTTTGGATATCCTTCAATATCTTTGAGATCCAAGGCTTTGTATGCTTCATGAAAGTGCCACACGGACATGTTTCCATTACTTAGGGTAACACCTTAATGGAGCCACCAAATGAGCTTCAAGAAGAGCTCATCAAAATGGGAACATGGAATGTAGCTTGGGTCGAGTCGCCAGTAAATCTAGGGGAGAGGCTTTGGAATAACTTGCCAAAGTGTTGTTACGGTTCGGAAGAGGATTCAAAATCCTCCCATAAAATGGCACCAAAATGTTATTACAGACGTTGTAGGTTGGGAAAATCCCGACCCAACCACCAAAAATGGCAACAACTTTGAGAGCACCTACCCAATGTCACCTTAGGTAAGTGTTCCCATCACTTTAGAGGTGAGGTAGTCACCTCAAGGGGGGAATCTCGGTGACCCTAGGGGTAAATGAGATGGAAAATTAGATGTATGGATGGATGCCCCTAAAGGTCAATTCTAAATGGTATAGGGAATTTGGAAATGATTCTTGGGAAAGTTTTATGGTTTCCAATGCTTTGAGTGATCTGTTGAGAAAAGAATACCTCCCTGAGACACAATGAAAACCCCTGAGACACAATGAAAACCAAGTATAATTGTAATATGTTAGGTGGAAAAGAAATTTAAGCTTGTTGTCCCTAATTGCATAAAAAATCAATGATATATATCAGCACATAAAATATAATAAGGTCTGAAAAATAAGTTCTTAAACTCCAATTGAATAAGCATGAGACAAGCTAGTAAAGATTAGTTCATCTCAGCAATGGTAGAGAAAGACTTTATCATAAAAGAAAGGATTTCATAAAAATATAACTACAGTGATATTTATCAGCCTTATGGTTGTATCAAACCAAGCCTTATAATATAAAAAGAATCCAATGAAAATCACTTTATAGCCAAAGTTATAGGAAAAGTTATAGCCAATTCCTAGGGTTAGTTTATGATTTATCTAAGGTTAGAGGGTTAGATTTGTGAAACTCTAATGTTTGTAGGTTAGTTTTTTAACAAAATCATTTTTTAGTGGATTAAAGAGGATGCCTCAATGAGGCAAGATAGCCTAAGGCTCAAGGAACAATGTCCAAGTGAGAGATAATCAAAACATCAATGTGTCACGTCTACCAATGCAACATTTTATTTCTCCAATGCAATGACTAGTGCCTTTGATTATGGGTTAATGGGTTTAGAGAAAAAGTGCTAAAGCTTTGGGGGTATAATTTCTCTTATTCCCCAAGGCAAGTAACCTAGCCAGGGTTTAAAACTAAGGGGTGTATGTACTTATACTTCCTTAGAAAACCCTTGCAAAAAAAATAATTCTATTCTTGAAATTATGGTGGAGATAGAGTAGGGGTGTATGAACTTATACTTCCTACTTAGACTTAGCAAAATCAACCTTCATCTTGAATTACAAATGATAGCAACAAGTAAAAAGTTTTACCAATCTAATCGAAACAATATAAACCATAGCATGCCAAGATAAACCATCATAATAGCTAGAAAATGACCTCCAAGAGCTAGTGCATCATCATCATCGAGTACATAACCAAAGAACACCATACCATAGCACAATATAGAAAAACTCCTCAAGGTTAGTGAAAATTTCAGTCCTTAGCTCTTCATAATGGGAGAGTTATGATTCGAAATGAGATTTCATGATCTTAATTTATACAATTTGTCTTTCACATAGTTTTTCCACATTAGCAAGTGTAAAACATAATACAAGGGGTCCACAAACATTATCTTACCCCTTGCAACAAAATAATATTAAACAATTCACTTTAAAGTTCACTTTTATACAAAAGAAACCCTAGAACAAGGTGATGTCACCACGTTAGGGGATGTTTTGGCACTTTGAAGAAGTCGTTGTGTGGGTAGATGCATGGATAGGCCTCTAAAGGACACTTGTCACTCATCCAAGTCCTCTCTTGATTTTATTCAAGCTTCCTTCCTTCAAAATGTGCCACATGTATCAAACAACACCATCACCACCAAACCCTAGCCCTCTAGCCCTATAGGTGATGTCAAGCCTACAAATGTAAATCTTTGTCATCTAGCATGCGGGCCCTTGGCATCCAAATTGTGGTATTGAAGCCCCATTGAAGCCCAATCTAGGATTTCTCCTCCAAAAATTTCCAACAACAAGGTCCTACAAAACAAAAAGGTACGCCCTCCAAATATCTCAAGTTAAATATATCATGACAAGTGTAAACCACATTAAATAAACATGGCACCTAAACATGTGCATGAAAAATACCTCATCAAATTAAACAAATGCTCAAAACCCTATACAATTGACCAAGTTTAAGTATGGGAGGGGTGTCATAGGAGTCCTATTGGGTAAACCAAAGCACTCAAGTAGGGTATTCTCCCAAGGATGTCTTCTCATGTTCATGTAAAGGATGATGAGGTGGAAAGGGCTTAGACTTCATAGGTCATTGATTTTCATGACATACAAGGGCTCGTATTGTCTCATTCATGGGTGCCCTTGTAGAGGGTGTGTGGCACCTTCGTTTGCAATGCATTTTTTCAAATCCCATCTTCTTGCAATTATTTTTTTCTTTCATGTTTCAAGGAATGAATTGGAGGGAACTATCCTAGCATGGTTTCCAAATGATGATATTGTCACTCACAAGTACCTTGTGGAAATGAGAAGAATGGCTCTTGATGAAAACCCCTTTCTCCCAGTTGTGTAACTGAGAGCCACTACCCTAGATTAGTGACCAGATGTGGCAATGTCATACTACTAGATACCCATGATCATGAAAGGCCATATCGTGATGAGATCTCCCATTTTCCAACTAACCCCTTAAGCATTCATTATCATTTATTTTTGTAGGTCCCCCTTTTCTTACAGAGAAGCATTTCATTTATTTCTCGGGGGATCCTTGGGTGAAGCATCTGGAAGGTATATATATAGGCTTTCATATTTTTAGCAAACAAAAATCCCTCTAGACCTTCATCCCCTTCTTCCCATGGAATGAGGTACATTCCCTTCTTGGGTCACAAAAGTCAAAAGACCTAGAAGAGGGAAATATTATGTGAATTTGATGTGTGGAAAGTGGTAAGTATGGTCGGGAATGGTATGATAACCCCTCAAGGGACCCCCGGTCACAAACCTTTCCCAAAGGTTGGCCACCCACTAGGAAATATATGACACTCACCAAGGTGAAAAAAGGTCAAAGGAATAATTTCCAAGTAGGTGCTCTATAATCAAAAGTAGCTCAAATACAACATGTTCAAATGCCTCAAATATTAGGGTGATTACCTGCCACAATACCTAACTTGTACCACATGGAGAAATACCCTTCTACCTTTCAGAATCTAGATGGTGTGGTGGATGTGCTGACAATGGATCAAAAGTGGTGATCGAGTGGGCTCCTGTATGTGTAAGTGGATATTGTTGGTCATGTAATCTATCGGCACTCCATATATGCAACCTGAGGGCCTTGATACATAATCTTCTTAGTTATCCAAAAACATGGGGATAACAAGTTTGATAAGTTGTATAATTGTTGTATACAGGTTGAACTTGCTTGTTTTTCGAATTTGGAGCAGGTTGCACAAGTAGTTGAGGTTCTTTAGGAGGAACATTGTCTTTAATAGTGTTTTTAGGTTGAGGAGGAGGAGGAAATAATGCAAGTTGAAAGTTGTTTGGACTCCATACTTGTGAAGGTTGATTCCATCGATTTTGTGGCATGCTTGGAAAATATTGGTACAGAGGAGGAATTGGAGGCCCTTGGTACTTCCAGGGCTTTGTATTTTTCCAAGGTGATGGGTTATACCATGGTTGAGAAGATACTTGAGAATTATATGCACTAAAATTTTGAGCAGGATTGAATTTCAAACTTATTTGGAATGGTTGTCATGCTCTAGGCCTCCTTTGATTGATGAAGTATAGTGATTCCACATTCTCCTCTGCTCCTTGAAATGTAGCTTTCAGTCCTAGAAAATAAGGACTTGTTAGTTGGAATTATTTTCTTCACAAATACTACAAACATCTATAAGGTCTAAAGGGAACTCATTTCTAGGATGAGTTTTAGTGCATTTGGGACAATAAACAACCAATTCCTTCTTTTTATTCCTCCTATTTATTTTTTATCTACAAGGTATCCATTTTCATGGATAAAGAGTGTAAAATATCAGTTTTCATGTACTTTATTAATCCTCCTAATTCATTCTTTATATGAGTTGTACAGTTAGAAGATTGAGTTCCAAAACCTCTATTGCTTCTACCTTTGTTTCTAGAGGACCTTGAGTGGTTCTTGAATATTCTTTTGATATCATCATATTCTAACTGATGGATATATTCGTTGGATAGGATATTCAAGGTTTTCATCAGATATTCTCTTACTTCCCTGAGTAACACAAGCTTGAGTGAGACTTCGTCCAGAGTGCATTTTTTATCTCTCTTGTATCTCACTTGAAATCTCTCTTCAAAGTATTATAGATATTCATCATGTCCCTTTGTTATTCTGGAAATAGCATCCCTTGTATCTCTTGCTCTAATATAGTATATATATTTCACTAAAGGTATTTTTCATTTGATCCCAAGTTGTGATACTATTTCCCTCCAAGCTCATAAATCATCTTAGAGACAAATCCTTCAAGGTAGAAGGAAAAGGTTTGATCTTCTATTTGTCAGTGGTATAATCATATGTCCTGCATATAACTAAAAACTCAAATAAGAAAGTGTTAGTATCTTCATATACAAGCCCATGAAAATGAGTTAAGGCATAAGGATTAATATTTTTCATCTTAAATTCTCCATCGGATTCCCGAATAGGGAACTCAAATATTTATTCTTCACCGGCCATGGAAAGAGGTGAGGACCGAATCTCTTCTAAAATATTTCCAAATTCTTGAGATTCCCTTTCCAAGAAACTTTCTAGTGTTTTAGGACCAATATCTGGATTGCTTGGACCTATTTTCGTGGTGGGGGTTTTTGGTAAAAAAATTCATTTCCTATCTCTAGGAGTATTCATTCATGAAATCAAAAGAAAGTGAAAAACTGTTTTTTTTTTCTTGTATATAATGGAAAAAGGATGTGTGAAAAGGAGATTATCAATACTCACACGAAGTGAAATCACTTGGGTTGTTACACTAAAAAAATTCTATAGTGAATTTGTCCTTGTGACTAAAATATCCTTTTGATTTCTCCAGTGCACAGAAAAGAAAAGAAAAATGAAAAAAAAAATGCAGACTCCAACACCTCCCCGATAATGGCGCCAAAAAGTGATGGTCCTGGGAATAACAACAATGATTTATTGTAACCTTGGTTTCCTACTTTAATTTTCAACCTAGGGTTCATACAAAATTAAAAGGTGATGTGCACGATATGTGCAGTATGCAATTTTTGGTAGAAAATATTTCAGACTGATCAATGTCTAAAAATGTGTAGGAAAATTAAATGAGAGAAAGCAGCTATGAACTAATTGCTCAAAGGAAACACACCAATATGAAAGTGTAACTAATATATATTGCATGAAAATAACTTATTCTAACTACACTAAAGAATACTAAATCAAGAATATTAAACTGAAGCAAAAATATGAATTCAATCTAAGTTATGACAAAAAGTGGTAATAGAAGTAAAGCTACATTAATGTATGAATAAAACAAGCTAACCCTTTGATAAATATCAATATAAATTTCCTTTTATTTTTTATTGATTCTTTCAAGAAAATAATATTAAGCTAAGTCAAATCTGAAGCTAAAACATTCCTACAAGATATTTCTACAAGAACTATGCAGTTCTACAAGAACTATGCAGTTCTACAAGAACTATGCAGTTCTACGAGAACTGTACAATTTCTACAAAAAACTCTTACATGAAGGAATCTGGAGTCTAAAAAGGTAGTGAAAGTATTTTAAAAGCATGAACAAAGCTATAATATAAATAAATTAAGTGAAATTGAGGTTATTGGCCTTGGGAGGCACCTAGGAGTGCTCCAAGAGGCTATTGAATAGTTCTACAGGATGTTTGTTGTGACTAGATAACCTGTGATAACCTTGACAAAATCTAGAATTAATTATGCAAAGCTATATTAAACTTCAAAAGAGAATTAAATAGTATCTAAGCATGCATGAAAACTGTAGAAATGGTAATAGGGTCCTTGGTCCCTCTTGGATGGGCCCTACCCAAGAAGCACAACGAGCCTAAAAGAAACATTAATAGGCTAAAAGAAAAACCATATATATTTCATAAATATTAGTAATGCAACAAGAGGGGGAAAGCTATGATTTCTCAATACAAGTCTTCACAAAATCTCCAAACAATACTTCTCCAAAATTATTTATATCTCTCTCCAAGACTAGAGGTCTATATATAGCTAGAGATTTGGACCTCCTTTCCTAAATCAAGGAGAGAAATGGGTAAATGAGGGATCTCATCCCTTTACACATGTATTTTCAATTGTTGTTGATTAGAAATTGTTACTAATGCATAAGGAGCACTCTTGGACGTAGGTAGGGACAATTTCCCTTGATATTTGGCTTGAAGCTCCTTGAGGGAGGAAAAATCCCTTGTTTCTAGGATGTTGGCTATGTTGACTCATCTAGTTCGACCTAGTTGGTGGAATACACATATTTTGATAAAAATATTAGTGCAAAAAGGTATATTATACACAAAAAACCACCTAAATCATACATTCATTAAGCAACATACAAAATACCCATGAATGTTTATTAAATATGGTCAAAAGAAAACATTAAGTCATTTTATGGTGGAAAAATGTGCCAAAGATGAGCCTTTGGAATGAACAATAATGAGGCTCATCCTATACTCCTTTGCAAGTTAAATATTTCAACAATTTTATAGTTTATGTTATTATGGCTAGCTCCAGAATCAATTAAAATTGATATGAGTTGGCTATCAATATTACCTTCCACTTAAATCATAGTGGATTGATATTGTTCTCACCTGTTTCCCAAGGATGCATCAATCCTTGGCATGTTTCCTCCCATGTCTTAAATTGTTTCAGCCCCCTGAATGTTGTGAATAGTCCTCATTATTTCTCCTTTGTGACGGAAGTCCCTATATAAGTGATTTCCCTCACATCCCCAACATTGTATAGGTTGTTTCCTTGGCCTTTTCCTAAATGAATATGTGATCTTATTATTTTTATCGCACATATTGTAGGTTGGTAAAATACCAACCCAATCTACAAAAGTGGGACAACTGTGATAGTAGCTAACCATTATCACCTTAGATATACACTCCCATCACTTTAGTGATGATGAAGATCACCACAAGGGCGGAATATCGATGACCCTAGGGGAATGGAAAAAGAAAGTGATATAATGGAAGGTGAAACCCCTATAGGTTGAAGTATAAGCGAAAATTCCTTGGGTAAGAGTCTTGTTGGTAAGGGCAGGTTTCCAAAGTGGAGTGTACATGCAAAATACTATTATACTTTCCTAGACAAGAAAAAATAAAGATACACAAGAAAAATAATCAAAAGGACAAACAAGTGAAGCTTGTTATCCTATATTGCAGTAGTAACCAAGAATATATATTAGCAAGTAAATGATAACAATCACTGCAAGATATATCACCAAAAGTCAAGTAAATGATGCAAGAGACTAAGTTATCAATTACTAGTTTCACTCTAGTGAAATAGAACAAGACGTTATTGACAATAGAAGGTTGTTAGAATATGTTAAAAAAAATATTATGAAAAACAAGTGGCTGTAGAAAACTTTTTCTACAACAAAAAAATACAACCACCAAAATGAGCAATTAAACCACCCAAAAGATAGCTAGCTTCAAGTAGATTAATTATAACAACTTCCAAGCAAATTTCAATGGTTGAATGGTGAGTAAAAGATAAAGTTTGAGTGAGTTTTGTTGCATCCCTAATGGTTGTAGCATAAATTTATTAGAACAACAATAATAACTTTTCCAAATTAGATGCCCTGGGGGCTCAAGCATGCCAATAGCATGTAGAATTGAATCCACTTTAAACAAATGAAATATTTCAATAAAACATGTATGACAATGCAACAATTTTATTTCTCCAATGCAAATTTTCATATTAGTGTTTTTAATCTATTGGGTAATGAGGTATTGGTTGTATGAGTTGGATCCACTACGTCTCTAGGGGTGTTATCCATTTTACTTTCTAGAGTAAGAGAATCCAACAAAGTTAAGTCTAGGAGGGTGTAATCCCTTTTACTCCTCTTGTCAACCTTGTGAAAAATGACTTATCAAATAATAATAAAGATGAAACTTGGTGTAGGGTGTATTCCCTTATACTCCTCCAAGGGTTTTAGAAAAATATAGCATGAAACAAGTAGAAAATACCAACAAATACAAAAATTTCGTTACCAATTCTAGGATATTAAGATAAAACCCTAGCTCGACCAAGTAAATTACATCCATATGAAAAGATAACCCTCCAAGAGAAAGTGTGTGCCACTTATATCCAACATAGAAAAGATAAGCATCCAAAAAAAGTTGCACAAGAGAGAGAGATAGATCAAATGCCCAAAGAGGGAAAAAATTTCAGCCAAGCATGTGTTCTCCCAAGTGAGAGAGCTATAATAAAAATGAAATGAAATGCTATTTATTTATACAAGAACTCAATAATATCTTTGTCCACATAATATTAGGGTAAACCGCAAATAGATGGAGCTAGAACCCTTAGTTTTTCCACTTTACTAATTTAATTTGATTTTTACAGAAATGAAAAACCTAAATGTGACATCAAGCCCTAATTGGGTGACATTTTGGCACATTTGGAAAATCGTTGAGCTTGGAGAGGAATTCGTTGGGATTCCAAAGGCCATATCTCCATGGTGTAAGGGCTTCACTCCACCAAAAGGTGCCAATCCTCCAATAAGTCATCACCACCACCATCAAAGCTTTGTCTTAATCAATATGTCAAGCCCAAGAAGTGTGGTGTAAGTCCTCCAAATGAAAGTTGTTGGGATAAAAATGGCTAGGTGTCAACCTCCAAGATGTCCTCTCTTTCCTCCAAAAGAAACATCTGTCATATGTCATCTCCCAATCTATGGGTCATGGTATCCAACATGTGGGATTCCTTCCCCAATGAAGGCCCAATCTAGGCTTGTTCCTCCAAATCATCCACCAAGCAAGGTCCTGCAAAGACAAATGAGTGTGACCTCCAAGGGTCTAAAGTCAAACGTATCATGGAAAGTAAAATCACATTTAATACAAAAGAATCCTAAACATGTGCATCAAAACTACCTTCTCGAATTAAATAGGTGCTCAAAGACCCTATGCAACTTTCCAAGTTTAGGTATGGGAGGGTTGTCAAGGTAACCTATTGGGTGAATATTTCCTCAAGTCAAAGAGTATTTTCTAGGCAGACTCTCTCAAAGTCATGTAAAGAATATGGAGTGGATGGGGGTAAGACCTTTGGGCATGGAATTCATGACATACAAGGGTTTGCATTGTCTCATTTATGGGTACCTTTGTAGAGTGTGTGTTGCACCTTCATTTTCAATGCAACCTTTTTTTAAACCCATTTATTTTCCATTAATTAATTAAAGTCCATAACAATTGGGTACTATATTAATTGGATAACTTAAAACTTGAAAGGAGTACCACAATGTCACTTGAATATAGAGGTACACAAAGTGCCATATTCATGGAAATAAAGGGACACTGCATCCATTTACACACATCAACAAGCGGGACATATATATAATGTGAAATTGTTTCTGCATGTCTTCAATTATTTTAAGAGAAACATTTCATTGTTCCCAAGACCTCTTTGGCTGAGCATCTAAAAGGTAAAAATTTTGCCTTTTATCTTTTTCCAGCTACATTCCCTCTAGGTCTTCAACCCCTTCTTCCCATGAACTGAGGTACAATCCCTTCGTGGGTTAGTACATCTGAAAATCCCAGAAGATAAGGATACAAAAATGATGAAGTGTAAAATATGATAAGTATGATCAGGGATGGTACGATGACTCATCAATCATACCACCTAGTAGAAAACCTTTCCCTAAGGGTGGCCACTTACTAGGGTACAATCTTAACCACCAAGGTGAAACAAGGAAAATACCATAATTTCCATGTAGGCGTTATGTGATCAAAATCATATTTAAATGCAGCATACTCAAATGCCCCAAGTATTAAAGTGACACTTACCAAAATACATGACTTGTACCTCATGGAGAAAGACCCATTCTATTCTAGAAACAAGCTGATGTGGTGGATACCATTGTGATGAACTAGAGAAGCATGGTGGTGAAGTGGCTCTCCATTTGTGCAAGGGGACATCATGAGTCGATATATCCCTAGACACTCCATGTTTGAAACTTGAGGGCCTCGAGACATTATCTCCTTAGTTATCCCTAGAAATGGGGGATAACATATGACTCCTACTTGAGGACTTGTAATCTTCGTAGAGTGCATGAGAAACTAAGCATATCCTAGTTAGACCTATGCTTACACTGAAACAACAAAATGTAAAATCTAGGGTGGCTTACTAACCCTTTGCTCATATAAAAAAATAAAAACTTCAAAATTGACAACTAATCTAGAAAAGAAAATTTGGTACTTTTTAGATATAATATAATGAAGGAAAAAATATGTTAATCAATAATGCAAGTAGAGAAAAATGAAAATTAGAAATGAAATGAAACTAAAATATCATGAGCAAATCAAGATTAAAATGGAATAAAGAAAGGTGGCCTACCTACATACCTGGGGCACATGACCCATGGCGATCAAATGTTGTGGATGTCAAGTGAAATTTTACAACCAGATGATCATCTCAGCAAGGTATCTCCCCCTGTGCTTAATTATGTAATACAACGAAGATAACTCAAGCACATGACAATTGTGAGCATAGATAGACATATAATCAATCATGGAATGAAAATCATGGATATGGGTGGGAGGGAGGAAATAATGTTGGAAAGAGAAACTACAATCCTAATCATCCTGAAAGTCCTTCTTTAAAGGATATCCACAATCTCTATCAATCCATCTATGAAGAGGGCTTCCATGTATAGATGAAGGTGTTAATGTTTAAGCCATTATTATAGTTCTTTGCATTTCAATAGATAACAATAGCATAAGATAGAATCACTGATAAATACACAATCACAAGAGACACATCATTTATCTTGGGAAACCCTCATGGGGAAGAAAACCCAGTAAAACTTCCTTAATATAGATATCCAATACAATGCCAAGAGATAATTGTAGCTCTAAAACTTGTCTCTCAATGAACAAGTGAGGGTGTGTCTATGTGAGGTGCTAGCCTCTTTATTTATACAAGACTGGCACGTGTGGGAGTGTCCTTTCACTGGAAGGGCCGACTTCTTCTTTTGGGTGGTTATAACCACCTTTATTGTATTCTGAGGCCTCTTTGATATATTCTGGGGTCGACTTCTCTTTCTACCTATTACAATTACATTATGACTAATCCCCAAAAAGGGATTTGGTCCTTTTACAATAGCCGACATGATCAATCCACAATGGGGATTGATCCAATGAATAATATATCAAATAATAATAAGAATACACTTTGCAATTACAATATTTCAACACTCCCCCTTAACAAGAAGGGTATTCTACAACAACATCAGATGAGAGAGAGGCATTTATTATCAACAACATCAGGAGGACATGATCATAAATATCATCTTGGAACACTGACTGGCATATCTATAAATCATCGGAAGTTTTCTTCATCAACGGCATCATCATTCTCAAAGGAATGAAATCATCATCTGCATCAATATGTATCAGTATAAAACTAATACATCATCATCATCATCACAGCACGAGGCTGGATCATCACAATACAGGACTGGATTTACGTCACAACTATTAAGATGGAAGCTCAGTACTCATCTTGATTTACATCACAACAATCAAGCTGGAAGAAAGATACTAGACTGGCTTTACATCACAGCTTCTCAAGATGGAATCACAGTACTAGTCTCATCTCAAAATCTTGTTTTATGTCACAACCATCAGGTTGGAAGCAAGAGACTAGACTGGATTTACTTTACAACTGTCAATCCAGAAGCACAATACTAGTCTCATCACATCATCTTGCTTTACGTCACAACCATCAGGTTGGAAGCAAGATACTAGACTGTCTTTACGTCACAACTGTCAAGCCAGAAGCACAGTACTAGTCTCATCACATTGTCTTGCTTTACGTCACAACCATCAGGTTGGAAGCAAGATACTAGACTTGCTTTACGTCACAGTTGTCAAGCCGGAAGCGCAGTACTAGTCTCATCACATCTTCTTGATTTACATCACAACACTGAAGCTAGAAGCAAGATATGTCTCATCACAACAACTACTCCCCCTTTCTAGGAAGGTCCTTTCAGAATATATCAAGTGTATCTTGAAAGTGATCAAACTTTACATGATATATAAGCTTGGTCAACACATCAGCAACCTATTCATCCATGCTAACGTACTGGAGATTTAAGGCTCCTCTCTACACCATGTCACGGATGTAATGATAACGAATCTCTATGTGATTTGACCTATCATGGAATACAGGATTCTATGTCATCTTTATGCAACTCTAGTTGTCACATAAGATCGTGGTTGCTTCCATCTCTAGTTCAAATGGGTCGGTCAACAACTTTCGAAGCCATATAGCTTCATAGCTAGAAGAACATGCAGCAATGTATTCTGCTTCTGCTGTGTTGAGATCAATGTTGGATTGCTTCCTACTCTGCCACGAGATCATGGTTGATCCCAAACTTAAACAACATCTTGAAGTGATTTTCCTGTCAGAAACACTTCCTGTCCAATCTGAATCAATGTACTCATTCAATGTGAAATCATGATCTCCATCATAACTGAGACCACAATCTAATGTACCCTTAAGGTACCTCATCACATGTTTTGCAGCCACAAGGTGAATATTTCTAGGTTCTACCAGAAATTGACTCAAGATGTTCACGACAAAACAAATATCTGGTCTGGTGTTCGTCAGGTACATCAACTATCCAATAATCTGTCTATACAGTGTGGCATCAATCAATTCTGATGAAGTATCGACCAACAACTTCAACTTCATTTCCATGGGTGTATTCATGGGCTTGCACTCTAACATGTCGAATCTCTTCAATATTTCGACTGCATACTTCCCTTGGTTATGGAAGATCCTCTTTGGAATCTACCATACCTCAAGACCTAATAAATAGTACATTGGGCCAAGGTCTTTCATCTCAAATTTTGAAGCGAGTCTCTTCTTACATTCGATGATGAGATTTTCTTCTCTAGTTAAGAATAAGTCATCCACATATAGAAATAGTATCACTGGCTCATTGTTCATAACCTTGAAGTAGAGGTTAGAATATTCTTTACTCTTGGTAAATCCCAATCTCGTCAGAAAGCTATATATCTGGCCATACCAAGCTCTAGGAGCTTGCTTCAATCTGTAGAAGGCTTTCTTCAACTTGCAGACATGACACTTCTTGTATTCAACTTCAAATCCTTGAGGTTTCTCTATATACACTTCCTCTTCGATAACACCATTTAGTAAAGTTGTCTTTACATCCATATAGTGTAACTTCCACTTCATCTTAGCTGCAAGGGGATGGTTCTGATCGAAGTGTATATGGCTACATGAGCGAATGTCTCTTCATAGTTAATGCCTTCTTTTTGAGAAAAAACACGAGCTACAAATATTGCTTTATACTTCTCAATACTTCCATCAGCAACATGTTTTATTTTGAAGAGCCATATGGATGATACCACATCCTTGCTATTTAGTCTGGGAACTATTTCCCATACATCGTTCTTTATTATGGATTGGTATTCTTCTGTCATGGCATGATGCAGGAGCATTGCCAACGTCAAGCAAGCGTGGAGCAAGCACCAACACATTTTGAGCACATGATAATTTGTTTAAAATCTTTTGAAGATTGTATGCACCAAACTTAAATGTGATAGTTAAGGAGAGGCATACTTATATATTGTAAAGGAGCTTGAGCAATCCGCTCTCGTCCATAGTAGGTGGAAAGAATTTATGTTAGTAGGTAGCTTTAAATTCTCTGATTAGATAGTTTAGGAGTGGAGGGAAAATGGATATAGACACCCTCATTGCGTAATTGTAACATAGAAGGAGGAGCATCAAAAGAGAGCATAGAAGAGAAGCAGAGAGCTGTGTAGCAGACCCCATGTACAGAAGTTCTGAATTAATGCAAAGAAACTATGATTCAGACTCATGGTGTTCATATATTCTCTGTGTATGCATCTTTGAATGTTATACTCATGAATGATTTGCTCTTTCTGTCATGCAATTGCTTTTATGCTATGTATGAATGATTTCTTGTTGAATGTTTGAAATCTGAGAAGAAGGGGAAGTGAAATGAGTTTCAATTGTTTCTATGTCTGAGTAAGAGTTCCTGCAAGGAGTGCAGTTGAATTGTCTGCAAGGAGTGTGTTGACAAAAGGTTTAGAGGTTCGTCTCTGAAAGCTCAGGAGGGATAGTGTTTGTTCTCATATTCACACAAAGGTGCATTCAGGCACAGAAGTCATGCAAGGTGTGCATAGACCAAGCTTAAATCTAGGGGTTGAAACCTGAGAAGCTATGGAGAGATCGTTGCTACAGAATGTGCGCAAGGTCGAAGAGCATTCAACATTTTAAGTGTTTGGAGGTTTCCGCAAGGAGTGCGTGCAAGGGTCTTCTTAAAGACTCGAAGTTGTGAGAAAGCTCAGGAAGGATAAAGCCTTTGAAACCATTGAAGGAAGCACAAGGAGTTGGTGCAGATTGAGCGATTAGAAGGCATCAGAAGTTTGTGGCACAAGTGGATAAATCTGAGGAAGGAATTCTTGACATGGATTATTTTAGGGGCTAAATTTCGCTCATGGGCTAATTTTCCATGGTTTTTCCAAAAAAAAGATTCTCTATTTTAAAAATGATTCGCCCAAATTCTATAGGATAAAATTATTTTACCTTAAAAATCGCCAAAATTTTATAAAAACTACATAAAATCTTTAGAAATTTGAATATTTTTACAAAAATATCGCCAAACATTTATAGTTGGCAT
>ML790164.1:290855-328892 GCA_009831015.1 Picea engelmannii | reverse complement strand
CATATAGAGTTTCATGGCTACAAAAGGGACATCAGGTAAATGTCACTAAGCAATGTTTAGTTGAATTTAAGATAGGAGGATATAATGATAAGATACTCTGTGATGTTATTCCTATGGATGTTTGTCATCTATTGCTGGGTAGACCATGGCAATATGAAAAAAATGTGATTCATGATGGGAGGATGAATACATATACCTTAGAAAAGAATGGGAGGACTCACATGTTACTTCCAATCAAAGATAAGGAGGTGAAACCAGAAGTAAGTAACACTGTACTTCTCATGAGTGGGAAGGAACTCCTTAATGAGGTCAAGAAGAAGGAGGAACCACAATTCATTGTAGTCAGGAAGACAACGATTATTTTAACCAGGAAAAGGATAGGTGATCTATCAGAAGAGGTTCAGGAACTACTGGGAGAGTCTGTTGACATAGTAGTGGACAAACTACCTCGTTCGTTACCACCAATCAGAAGTGTGATTCATCATATTGATCTCATACCTAGAGCCAGTTTACCGAACAAAGCAGTGTACATATTAACGGCGCAGGAGAATGAAGAGGTCAAAAGACAAGTCCGGGAGTTGTTGGACAAGGGGTTGGCTAGAGAAAGATTGATTCCATGTGTTGTTCTGACAGTACTCAGTCCGAATAAAGATGGAGGCTGGAGGATGTGTACTGACTCGAGGGCGATCAACAGGATAACCATTAGGTACAGGTTTCCATTGTAAAGGATGGATGACCTGATGGATTGCTTAAGTGGAGCAAATTTTTTTTCGAAGATTGATTTGAAAAGTGCTTATCACCAGATTCGTATGAGGGAAGGTGATGAATGGAAAAAATCCTTCAAGACTAACGAAGGGTTGTATGAATGGCTTTTTATGCCATTTGGATTAACAAATGCGCCAAGTAGTTTTATGAGATTGATGAATGAAGTCCTGAAAGATTTCATCAGAAAATTTGTTATCGTATATCTTGATGATATATTGATTTTCAACAAAACAAACACTGAACACTTGAAACATTTGGCTACAGTAATGAAGAGGCTACAACAGGAAAAGCTGCTGATAAACATGAAGAAATCCTCATTCATGAAGACAGATCTCATTTATTTGGGATTCGTTATATCTGCAGACAAATTAAGGATGGATCCAGATAAGGTGGAGGTAATTGATAATTGGCCATCACCGAAGAATATATTTGAGGTGAGAAGTTTTCACGGATTGGATAGTTTTTACAGGAAGTTCATCAGGAATTTCAGTGGAATTAGTGCAGCAATGATGGATACAGTGAAGAAAAGACATAAGTCTTTTCACTGGACAGAAGAGGCTGAAAGGAGTTTTAATCTGTTGAAGAGGAAAATCACGGAACAACCAATTTTGGTGTTGTCGGATTTCTGAAAGACATTTCAAGTGAAATGTGATGCAAGTGGATTTGCAATAGGGGCAATCTTAAGTCAAGAAGACAGGCCAATATCATATTTCAGTGAGAAGTTGAATGAAGCAAAGGTGAAGTACTCCACATATGACAAGGAGTTCTATGCTATCATCCAGGCATTTAAGAAATGGAGGCATTACTTGATTCCCAAAGAGTTTGTCTTATACAATGACAATCATGCATTGCAGTTTGTGACTCAACATGAAAAGTTGAATCAGAGACATGTTAAATGGGTTGAATATATGCAAAATTTCACTTTTGTGATTAAACATATTTCTGGTACTGCTAACAACGTTGTTGATGCTTTGAGCAGGAAGTGTTTGTTGTTGCAGGAGTTCAAGGTCAAAACATTGGGTTTTGATGATCTCAGGGACATGTACGCAGGTGACCCAGATTTTGAGGAGGCGTGTGAAGAAGTTGAGAATCCAGTTCTTAGAGATAAAAGAAAATGGGCAGAATACATGATCCAGGAAGGATTGTTGTTTAAGGGAAATCAGCTTTGTATTCCAAAATGCTCCATGAGGGAGAATTTGCTAAAGGAGAAACACAGTGGAGGATTGGCCAGACACTTTGGTCATGACAAGACATTTGTAAAAGTGAATGAGTCATACTTTTGGCTGGGAATGCGAGCATAAGTTAAAATATTTGTGGACAGGTGCAGAATTTGTCAACATTCGAAAGGAAGGAGGCAAAATGCTGGATTTTATCAACCATTACCCATACCTAAGAGGCCGTGGGATGCAATCAACATGGATTTTATATTGGGTTTGCCAAGAACACAGAGAGGTTTTGACTCAATCTTTGTGGTGGTGGATAGATTTTCCAAAATGGCACACTTCATTCCATGTCAGAAAACCAGTGACGCAACTCACATTGCGAATCTTTTTTTCAAAGAAGTCATTCGACTTCATGGCTTACCAAGGAGCATAGTTTTGGATCGAGACACTAAGTTCATGGGACACTTTTGGAGAACCTTATGGAAGAAGATGGGAACTAACTTGTCATTCAGTTCAGCTTATCATCCTCAGACGAATGGACAAACGGAAGTGGTAAACAGGAGTCTGGGAGACTTGTTGAGGAGCCTGGTGACAGAACACCACAGTCAGTGGGACAACATATTACCACAGGCGGAGTTTGCTTATAATGATTCATTCAAAAAAAGTACAGGGAAGAGTCTGTTTCAGATTGTCTATGGCATGTAGCCGAGGGGAATTTCTAAACTGAGAGATTCAGAACAAATTGCGACTAGGAGTGCTAGTGCAGAAGATTTTGCAGGAGCGATAAAGGAATTTCACAGTAAGGTGAAGGAGCGTTTACAGAATTCAAACCAGGAGTATAAGCATAGAGAAGATCAACACAGAAGACAACTTCAGTTTGAGGTTGGTGATTTGATTCTGGCACATTTGAGAAAGGAAAGGTTCCCAAGAGGGGCATATAACAAACTAAAGATGAAGAAGATCGGACCATGCAAGGTCTTGAAGAAATTTGGGGAAAATTCTTATGAGATTGAATTACCCGATGGGATCGGAATTTCTCCGATATTCAATGTCTCATATTTGTACCCATACAAAGCTGAGGAAGCAATAAAAAATGATGAATAGTCAGATTTTTAGTGGAAAAAGCAGATGCCAGTTGCAGAAAAGCCACAGATAGAAAGCATACTAGACAAAAGAATTAGCAAGAAGACCAGAAGAAAACAATACTTTGAATACTTGGTCAAATGGAAAGGACATCCAGTTGAACATGCCAGCTAGGAGAATGAAATAGATATTTAGAAGCATGGAAAGATCGTGTGAGAGCTCATGGACAGGAGCCCATGAAAATTTTCAAGCGAGGGAGTATGATGCAGGAGCATCGCCAACGTCAAGCGAGTGTGGAGCAAGTGCCAATACATTTTGAGCACATGATAATTTGTTTAAAAGATTTTGAAGATTGGATGCGCCAAACTTAAATGTGATAGTTAAGGAGAGGCGTACTTATATATTGTAAAGGACCTTCAGTGATCCACTCTCATCCATAGTAGGTGGAAAGCATTTATGTTAGTAGGTAGCTTTAAATTCTCTGATTAGATAGTTTAGGAGTGGAGGGAAAATGGATATAGACACCCTCATTGTGTAATTGTAACATAGAAGGAGGAGCATTAGAAGAGAGCATAGAAGAGAAGCAGAGAGTTGTGTAGCAGACCCCATGTACAGAAGTTCTGAATTAATGCAAAGAAACTGTGATTCAGACTCATGGTGTTCATATATTCTCTGTGTATGCATCTTTGAATGTTATGCTCATGAATTTTTTTCTCTTTCTGTTATGCAATTGCTTTTATGCTATGTATGAATGATTTCTTGTTGAATGTTTGAAATCTGAGAGGAAGGGGAAGTGAAATGAGTTTCAATTGTTTCTCTGTCTGAGTAAGAGTTCCTGCAAGGAGTGCAGTTGAATTGTCTTCAAGGAGTGCATTCACAAAAGGTTCAGAGGTTCGTCTCTAAAAGCTCAGGAGGGATAGCGTTTGTTCTCATATTCACACAAAGGTGCAGTCAGGCACAAAAGTCATGCAAGGTGTGCATAGACCAAGCTTAAATCCAGGGGTTGAAACCTGAGAAGCTATGGAGAGACCTTTGTTGTAGAATGTGTGCAAGGTCAAAGAGAATTCAACATTTTAAGTGTTTGGAGGTTTCCGCAAGGAGTGCGTGCAAGGGTCTTATTAAAGAGTCGAAGTTGTGAGAAAGCTCAGGAAGGATAAAGCCTTTGAAACCATTGAAGGCAACACAAGGAGTTGGTGCATATTGAGCGATTAGAAGGCATCAAATTTTTTTGGCGCAAGTGGATAAATCTGAGGAAGGAATTCTTGATTTACTTCACAAGAATCGTCAGGGGGAAAAGAACAGACGGTTAGAATCTCATGTGGAGAATTAGCAAAATCCCGCCAGCCGTCCGATCTGATAAAGGAGCGAGGAGGTTACGGCAGCGTCCGGAGTTCAAGCTCAGGAGATCATGAGCCATTGGATCCTCACCTAGTCACCCATCAACCGTCCGATCTGACAGGAGTTGCACAAGGTTTAAACCCTCTCAAGTGGGTGAAGGTCCCAAAAGGTATCGGGATATCGAGGTGTCGGGGTTCGAGAAATTGGAAATCCCGTGGACAACAGATCGGGTAAATCCATAGTGAAAACCCCGATACAAATCAGAGTCATCCATCTGTTGGAACACGTGGCAGGGATTGAGAACCATCGACATATTGGAAGTTTAGAGACCAAGAGTCCGAGACCCTTTGAGTCCCGAAACAGCAAAAGGATCACAGCCGTGGATCTCAGGAAGGACACGTGTCGTGTGATTATCCGAATCGGATTTCGTTTATCAGGACTCACATAAGTGAGTGTTTTGGCTTTGTAGTTGATGAAGTTCGAGGGTTGATCTGAACTGTCCATCCAATTGGGATGTGTGTCAAAAATCCGAAGAAGACGGGGTTCGGTGTTTCGCGGATCTTGAAGACAGAAAACACTTGCATTTCGGAGTTGCAAAGTCCAAAATGCCGAAAGGAGGAAAGCTTCGTTAGGGGTCCCAGATGATGTCATCTCATCATAACAGGGGATCGGGAATCTCCACAGTGAAAACCCCAAAGCAGACGAGGATCGTCCATCTTTAAGGACGCGTGGAAACAATCTCGACTTTTGAGGAAAGTCCCGAAAAAGGAAGTCACATTGGGAAATCGAGATTCGAGAGATCGGGGAAATCGAAGACAAATGAATTTCGGAATTTGAAATAGTGAAGTCCCAAGGGAGATCCAGAGTCATTGGTTTAGTAGGTGATCACAACCGTTGATTGGGTCTAAGTCAACAAGGGGTTCTCAGTGATGTCATATCGGGATTCGGAGAATCGGAGATCCAGAGGACAAGAGGCCACATACTTTTCGACATCAGAAACCTCGAAATCCCGAAAGGTGATAGGATTGCGGTCATATAAAGGGAGGTCGTATGGACCCAAAAGTCTAGCCCAGGGGACTAGCAGAAGTGGAAGTACTCCAGGATATCGGAGATCGAGAAATCAGGAGATAAAAGGTTTGTGACATCGGGGATTGTGAAACCCCAAAACCTGATTTTCCAGTTGTTTGTTGAACAGTGATTGGGCCTAGAGGCTGCGAGGAGAAGAAAAGACCCGTGGGTCAATTTTAATAAATATTCCAGTGAAGAATCGAAGGAGCCACTCCGGCTCGAGGTAAAGTTTGAACGATCCTTAAGACTGGGAGATCAGCGTAGAGGCCTTTGCCGAGGCAGAGGGTGCGCGTCTTCATCATGGAATCTACCCATTCTTTCTTCTGAATGGATTCTTCAAAGAAGGTAGGTTCCTTCTCTAGGAGATCACACATCAAATCCATATAACTAAAGAATGGCCTAGGTCTCTTCACATGTCTCGTGGTTCCTTCGGGAACACCATATTTCTTTCCATCTTGAATAAGCTCTCTAACCCAAGATGGCTTTCTTTTATGGGAGATTATCATCTGAGGAGGTTCTTGAAACTCTACTACATCATGATCTTCTAGATTTTCCTCATCATGGGAAGTTATGACTTCCATCACTGGTTTTGCAGCTCTGGGAACCTCCCTCACTAATTCTGCAACTCTTGGGGATTACGGGTTCTTCTTCATATGCCTCTTCAAGCTGGCATTTTCTCAATTTCTTGAGCGCTACATTTTCATCAAAGGTCACATCCCTTCTTATCTTAATGTGGAGGTGACCTGGAATATAGATCGTGAAGGCCTTGGAGACCTCACATTATCCCACAAATATTCCCTTCTTTCCTGAGGGTTCCAGCTTGTTTCTTTTCTCTTTCGATATATGTATAAATATTGGGCAGCCAAATATTTTGATATGGCTTACCTCTGGATTCTTTCTGGTGAACATCTCTTCCGAGGTCTTGAACCCAAGTGCATTATGGGACAATCGTTTTTTCACTTATACGACTTTCATTGCTTCTTCTGCCCATAATCACATAGGAAGATCTTGATCGTGGATCATGGTCTTGATGGCTTCCATTATTTTTTTGTTCTTTCTTTCAACCACACCATTTTGTTGAGGATTATAGGGAGTAGTGAGTTCCCTCTTTATCCCAACATCTTTGCAGAAGCTCATGAACTCTTTTGAGGTGTATTCTCCTCCATTATCTGACCTGAGTATCTTGATCTTTCTTTAATAAATATTCTCTATCAAGGCTTTGAATTTCTTGAACTTGTTGAACACTTCATCTTTAGATTTAAAAAAATACACCCAGGTTTTATGAGAATAATCATCAATTAATGATACATAGTATACATACCCACTTATGGAGGACGATGGCATTGGGCCACACACATATGAATGGATGAGTTCTAGGACTCCTTCTTCTTTGTTGTCTCTCTTCAGAAAAGGGTTCTTGATGTTCTTCCCTTGTGCACATCCATTGCATATGCCTTCATGATCAACCTTGAGTTCTGGTAAACCTGTGACAACTTTGCATATGTATGGTAGCGCCTTGTAGTTAATGTGAGCTAATCTTCTATGCCAAATTTCACATGATTTTTCAATGACGTGAGTCATGGCAGCCTCTGAGTGACCCTTTAGCTTATACAATCCATTTTCTTCACTTCCAATGATGATTGCTTCATTTAAGGTCTCTCCTTTAGCACGTTGCCTTCTACAACCTTCATTATAGCTTCCTCAGAGTTATTACCTATGACCTGGAGCAAGATCAACAAAACAAAAAGCAAGAGTAATATCTTTTTGATAATATAAAGTAATAGCACAAACAATCATAACAATAGCTCCTTTAGAGATATTACTTGTAACTTATCTGAAGCACAGATTAAGGTAAGGAATACAATATGAAATGAGGTCAACACTCTCATAGTTTTGTGATAAAAAATTACTCCATGGCAACTTGGAACTAACACATGCGATTCTTCCTTTGAATCTTATTAACCTGATTAATCAAACCTGGAGCCTTGTCCTCAGGAATGAGTTCTTTCTTTTCTTCTGAGTCTCCTTCACTCAAGATGACGAGTGCTTTCTTCAACCTCTCTTATGTACTAAGACAATACACTATCTAGACAAAAGGTTGGGTTAGAGGATAAGTTCTATGATCTCAACTTTTAATCCATCTAATACCTTGACTCAGAAAAGGTTAGAATGAAGGTCATAGCTACAACATGCAACATTGATCAATATAACAAATGGATGCATATCAGAATAATCACACCTGGGTTGCATCATTTCTCTGAGTATGTTGGATCTTGAGATCCTTTTGGATCTATGGCAAGAGATCCCTTCTCCTGTAAATACTCTTTAAAGTTTAACCATTTAAACATATGTGAGTACATAACTCTGATAGCATTTGCAGGTAGTGGCTCCATCTGGCAGCAACGATAATCATTACCAACTCTTAAGAACTTCAAGAGTGATTGCAACTGGTACTACGGCTACAACTGCAGCTGATATTGCAACTACAACTGGTTCTGAGACTGTAATTGCAACTGCAACTTAGGGTTTTATGAGGAAAACCTAATTTTTCAAACATCAAATTTTGAAATTTTGATCGAGGGGATAGATGCGCTGAGCTGAGGCGAGTAAGTTGGTGTAGTCGGATTTATGAAAATCCAACTTTTACCCCCTCAAACTTGATCTGTGGATTTTTGGACTGGTGCTTCTAGTTTTCTAGTACTTCTGGTACTCTGGTACTTCTGGTACTTCTGGTACTCTAGTTTTTTGGTTTTCTGGTACTTTGTGAAACTAGGGTTTCACTTTCCTGGAGATCTAGCCACTGAAAAGGTGTGTTGAAGGTGCCAAAATGATCTTTGGGGGAGGGTGCACTTTTCTAAATGGTTTTAGGGCTAAAATACCTCACCAACAAAAAGCCCTAATTTTCATGTACGATAACAATGACGTTTTTCACTCTTCTCTTGTGAAAGATACTCTCTTCATCTTGTCTATGATACGATGTTAATATTTAAGCCATTATTATAGTTCTTTTCATTTCGATAGATAACAATAGAAAAATATAGAATCACTGAGAAATACAAAATCACAAGAGACACATCATTTATCCTGGGAAACCCTCATGGGGCTAAAAACCCAACAAAACTTCCTTAATATAGATAGCTAATGTAATGCCAAGAGATAACTCAAACAAGTATAGAAATTCCTCTCCCAAAGATGCACCTCTCTCTCTCTCTCTCTCTCTCTTCTCCAACTGCAGCTCTGAAACTTGTCTCTCAATGAACAAGTGAGTGTGTGTCTAAGTGAGGCGCTAGCCTCTTTATTTATACAAGACTGGCATGTGTGGGAGTGTCCTTTCACTGGCAGGGCCGACTTCTTCTTCTGGGTGGTTATAACCACCTTTATTATATTTCAGGGCCTCTTTGATATATTCTGGGGCCAAATTCTCTTTCTGCCTATTACAATTACATTATGACCAATCCACAAAAGGGGATTTGGTCCTTTTACAATAGCCGACATGATCAATCGCCAATGGGGATTGATCCAATGAATAATATATCAAATAATAATAATAATACACTTTGCAGTTACATTATTTTAAGAGATGGCTCATATTCATCTTTGCAGTGGGAATAATTCTATGACCATATCATCATCGTGATTCCAAGAGTATGATTTATATCAACGCCGAGACCAATTTTCTAAAGATGAAAACTCAACCCCCTTTGCACAAGAACCACCCTCAATTTCGTAGATGGGGTCTTTATAAAAAATAAAGCTCACATCCCATCCACATCTCCCAATTTGTATGAAATGATTGATGTGTTGATCAATCATGTCAGGGAATTTCTCCACAGATTCATCTACATCATTCCAACTAATCACTTCTTCATATTTATGTGCAGGAGGAAAGCAAGGTTGAACAACTACGCCTTCGTCAAGCGAGAGAATCTGATCAGGTTCCTCGACATTTTGCACTTTGTCAGAATATTTCTTTCTCTTCTTGGCACCTCCTTTTATGGAAATGCCACTCCAACGTATCTTCATAAAATAGGTAATAACCCTCAATGTAGAGTGTTTTTTTTACTTTTTATATAAATGAAAAAAAGGAAAACTCTCGTTCTTCTCATAATCATAGACTTGCTCTTCGACGGGTGATGTTTCTTCAAGATCATGCATTTCCTTCTATTCTTCCTATTTGTAGAGACGTTCTTCAAAAGTAATCACCCCCAAATGATCAATTGGATCCAAGGGAAACATATTTTCCATAAAATAATCCTCAAGGTCCTGAGCCATATCCTCAAGTTGTTGGGATTTAGGTCCACATTGTTTGAGAAATTATTGGATGAAAAAGGTCCTTGAGTCAAAATCGCTCAGGACATAAGTGTTCTTGATAAAATTCATGTTTTTCTTACCCAAGGATAGGAAAATCAATCACATCACAACATCATCTTGGGTTACTTGATAACAATAAATATATTCGATAAACTCGACAACATGTGTAATGGTCGAACATGGATTAACATCAAAATTTGGGATATTGTCTCATCCTTCTGGTAGGCATTCATCATAAAATTCCATGTTTCAATAGTGGAGTCGCCAGATAAAATTTATGAAAATAATATTAAAATAATAAATGGAAAGGGAACTTCCCTCAAATGGAGTGGCCAAGCAAGCTAGGGGTAAAGACTTTGGGATCAAATCTTGCAAAATTGTCATTAGGGCACAAAAGAGGATTCAAAATCCTCCCTGGAAATGACGCAAAAATTTTATCACACATATTTTAGTTTGGGAAAATCCTGACTCAATCTACAAAAGTGTGACAATTGTGAGAGTATCTACCCATTGTCACCTTGTATAGGCACTCCCCTCACTTTAGTGATGATGAATATCACCACTAGGGGGGGATCTCAGTGACCCTATGGGGATGGAGATGGAAAGTGATATAATGGAATGTGAAACCCATATAAGTCAGCATAAGAAGTGGAAAATGGATTGGGTAAGAGTCTTGTTGTTATGGGTAGGCTTCCAAAGTGGAGTGTACCTTCAAAAGACTATTATACCTTCCCGAGACAAGACACAATACATATATACAAGAAAAATAATAAAAAGGACAAGAAAATGAAGCTTGTTGTCCTATATTGCAATAGTGAACAAGAATATACATCGGAAAGTAAATGATAACAATGGTTGCAATATATATCGCCAAAATTCAAGTAAATGATGCAAGATACTAAGCTAGCAATTACTAGTTTAACTCTAGTGAAATAGAACATGACTTTAGTGAAAATAGAAGGCTTCTAGATGATGCTATGAGAAAATTATCATGACATCCAAGTGGCTATAGAAACAAATTTCTACAACAACAAAATCCAACCACCAAAATGAGCAAGTAAACCACCCAAAAGATAGCTAACTTCAAGTAGATTAATTATAACATCTTCCAAACGAATTTCAATGGTTGAATAGTGAGTAAAATATAAAGTTTGAGTGAGTTTTGTTGCATCCCTAATGGTTGTAGCATAAATTTATTACATAAGAAAGAAAAAATTATCCAAAGTAGATTCCCTAGGGGCTCAAGAATGCCAATAACATGTAGAATTGAATCCACTTTAAATAAATGAAATATCTTAATAAAACACATATGCCAATGCAACGATTTTATTTCTCCAATGAAAATTTTCATATTATTTCTTTTAATCTATTGGATAATGGATTCTTGGTTGTATGATTTGGATCCACTACTTCTCTAGGGGTGTAAGCCCTTTTACTTCCTAGAGCAATAAAATCCAACAAAAGTAAGTCTAGGAGGGTGTAATCCCTTTTAATCCTCCTATAAACCTTGTAAAAAATGACTTATCAAATAACAATCAAGATGAAACTTAGTGGAGGTTGTATTCCCTTATACTCCTCCAATTCTTTTAGAAAAATATAACACGAAACAAGTAGAAAATACCAACAAATGAAAAAAATTCCTTACTAATTACAAGATAGAAATATAAAACCCTATCTCTACCAAGTAAATTCCATCCTTATGCAAAGATAAATCTCCAAGAGAAAGTGTTCACCACTTAGCTCCAACACAGACAAGATAGGCATCTAAAAAAAAGATGCACAAGAGAGAGAGATAGATCAAATGCCCAAAGCATGAGAAAATTTCAGCCAAGTATGTCTTCTCCCATGTGAGAGAGCTATGATAAAAATGAAATAAAATGGTATTTATTTATACAAAAACTCAATCATATGTTTTCCCACATAATCTTAGGGTAAAACACAAAACAAGGGGGCCAACCCCATTAGTTTTTCCCCTTTACAAATTCAATTTTATTTTTACACAAAAGAAAACCCTAAATGTGACATCAATCCCTAATCGGGTGATGTTTTGGAACTTTTGGCAATTCATTGAGCTTGGAGAGGAGGTTGTTGGGCCTATAAAGGAAATATATCCATGATGCAAGGGATTCACCCCATCAAAAGATGGAAATCCTCCAACAATGCATCACCATCACCATCAAAACCTAGCCCTAGTCAAGACATCAAGCCCAAGAAAGAGACAGGTGTAAGCCTCCAAGGTGTCCTCTCTTACCTCCAAAGGAAATGTTCATCATCTCTCAACTCCCAGTGTGTGGGTCATGGCATCCAACCTGTGGAATTCCTACCCCAATGAATGCCTAAGCTAGGCTTGTTCCTCCAAAACATCCATAAGCAAAGACCTCCAAAGACAAATGAGTGTTCCCTCCAAGGGTCTCAATTCAAATGTATCATGGCAAGTAAAATCATATTTAATACAAGAGCCACCTCGACATGTGCATCAAAACTTTCTTCTCAAATTAAACAGGTGCTCAAAAACCCTATGCAACTTGCCAAGTTTAGGTATGGGAGGGTTGTCAAGGTGACCTATTGGGTGAGTCTTTCCTCAAGTCAAGGAGTGATTTTTGGGTGGAACCTCTCTAAGTCATGTAAAGAATATGGAGTGGACTGGGTTAAGACATTTGGGAATGGGGTTCATGACATACAAGGGTTCGTATTGTCTCATTTATGGGTGCCTTTGTAGAGGGTGTGTTGCACCTTCATTTTCAATGCAACCTTTTTCTAAACACATTTATTTTCCATTAATTAATTAAATTCCAAAATAATTGGGTACTACAATTGGGTAATTTAAAACTTGAAAGGAGTACTACAATGTCACTTGAAGTTAGAGGTACAGAGAGTGTCATGTGCATGGAAAGAAAGGGACATCATATGCATGTACACACCTCAACATGCAGGACATCTATATAATATATAATTTCTTTTGTAAGTATTCAATTATTTTAAGAGAAATATTTCATTGTTCCCAAGACCTCTTTGGGTGAGAATCTAGAAGGTTAAAATGTTGGATTTTATATTTTTCCAGCTACATTCCCTCTGGGACTCCAGGCCTTTCTTCCCATGAAATGAGGTACAATCCATTCTTGGGTCAGTACACCCAAAAATACCAAAAGATAAGAAGACGAAAAGGATGAAGTGTGAAAAATGATACGTATGATCATGAATGGTAAGATGACTCATCAATGAGACCACCCAGTAGAAATCCTTTCCCCAAGGATGACCACTTACTATGGCACAATGTCAACCACCAAGGTGAAACATGGAAGATAGAATAATTTCCAAGAAGATGTTCTATAATCAAAAACAACTTTAAATGCAACATACTCAAATGCCTCAAGTATTAAAGTGACACTTACCACAATACCTAACTTGTACCTCATGGAGGAAGACCCATTGTCTTCTGGAAACATGCTAATGTGGTGGATGCCATCATGATGATCCTGAGAAGTCTGGTGGCGAAGTAGGTCTCCATATATGTAAGTGGACATCACGAGTTGATCTATCCCTCGACACTCCATGTATTCAACCTAAGGACCTCAAAATTATCTCCTTAGATATAGCTACAAATGGGGGATAAAAGAGATCATTTTGGGTTGAATGACCTTTTTGATTTTCTTGGGAGTTCTTCTTGAAAATTTATGGCTTAAAACCCTTTTACCTTTGAACCTGTTTACCCTTCATCTTGTCATTCAAATATTTATAGAAAATTGGCCTTCTTCTGCTCTGCTCTGTTGATAAATATGGTTTTCTCTCCTTATGTCCTCCTCCAAAGTCCTCGGTTTATCATATTTTATCTTGTCACTGTTACACATCAAAATTCCTCACTTTGACAATGTCACATTCTCATTGTCACAAGTGTTGCACTTTTGTCACAAGTGTTGCAAGTGTCTCATTCTCGCTCTGTAAGTGTTGCATCACAAATGACACCATGGAAACACTTGATACAACCCATAAAACATGTTAGAAGAAGAAGCCCCATCATACAACAATCGGAACAAATGTTTTTCTATGATAATTTCTCATCTTGGCAACTTTTGGGAAGATTGTTGCTCCCCTTCTCATATATAGGGAGTGTTAGCACTCCCTGTCCATCTCACAGGGAGCATTGTAGTGCTATGTTTCCCATTCTAAGGGAGCACCGAGTTGGTTGAGAAAATCTTGGAAGAAATCCCATTTTTTTCTAATGATAACTATGGATGGATCAAGTTAATTTAGCTCAAATCTAACTCTTTGGCTGCATCTAAGGGAGATATCACAACTATTGGAGCCATATCCTCAACTAATTCCAAATATAAACAAGGTGGTTGCACCTCTCAAAGCCTATAAATGGAGGCATTCTCATAGTGAACATAGGAGGAAAAATTCAGCAAAGCATTGTTATTTTGATTGTGGGTCTTTCGAGCAATGGTCGGATGAGGAGGACTTGGAGAGGTTGCTGCAACATCATCTGAAGATTCTAAGTTTCCTTCTGAATTTCTCATTATTATACTTGGCATATTTCCTTATAGTATGTGTTTACATGTACTTGTCTATGCTTGTCTTAATCTTCATAGATCGATTGATTTTGTCTAATCCATTAGAGTAGGAGATATTCGTTTGTCTCTTGTTATCCATTGCAAGTATTGTTCGGAATTCGCGGATTGGAACATCTTGGAAAAACATCAAAAGTGAGGTACATATTACTCTCCCTCCTTCTCTCTTTTTCGACGGGTAAAATGAATCGATAGGAAGGGTAGTGTCCAAAGGTAGTTTTCTTTCTTGGTAGAGGGGTATGTACTCCAAGGGAAAGTTCACCTATCCGCAGGGGATCAAATTTTTAGTTTTTTTTCTTTCCTTGGTTCTTCCATGGAATTTTTCCTATCCTTAGATCCCATTTTCTAATTTCATCTATCCTTACATATTTCATCTTTTATAAGTTGTCTCACAGAGTCTCTTACTGAATTTCCCTGAGTTTTTGATCATTCTGATTTTTTCTAAAACTTTTCTTAGGATTAGCGCCCCTATAAAGTTTAATTCAGAGTGTTGATTTCTTGATCAGTGCTCCCCCAAAGTCTATCAGGGAACATTGTAGCGCTCTAGTGCTTTTGTTACCATAGCACCGATTTTTCTTCCTTTGAAAAATTACAGACTTTCTTTCTTGTTGGGCATAGTCCTTGCTTCTTTTTCTCTGACTCAAATCCTATTATGTCATATATTATCCTTTGTTTGAATCAAACTTTCTACCTTTCATCCTTTTAGTCCTTATTGAGTTTGTGTTGTCTTTTCCTATTGCAAAAATCAATCGTTCTCTTTCAAACTTGGTTTATTTTTGTTGCTCTTCTTGATTATCTAATTGATTGGAGGTTTTCATAAGGAAGGTCATTGATCACAGTATTGTTTTCCTTGTATTTGATCCCTTACTCAATTTTGAAACACTATAAAGTGTGACTTTTGGTTTCTTAGTTTTTTTCCTTTGACCGAATAGTTTGGTAGATGTTCTTCTTTTGGTCTCTTGTTTACTATTGAGAGTGTCTTTGTTTGTGTACTTTTTCTTCCTATTTTTCAAATCACAATAGTAAACATTTTTCATTATTAGTGAAAGAAAAAAGCATTAGACAAACATTTTAATTTACATTCTCAATCAAGCAAAGAAATACTTGTATGAATTGGTTTTGGATATTGGAAAGGTTTTCTATATAATTTGGCAATTGTTTGAATTCTTTTTGAGATAGTATAAAATTTGCATTCTTGAGTGTTTGTTAGTGACAAAAGAAAATAAACTCTTCTCCTTCCCATAGATAGAAATTCATTGAAAAGAAAGTTCTCATCTCATTATTTTTCCCTTTTTGGGAGTCAAGTCTCTAACATAATCAGTTTCACTATCATTCACCCTCGTGTAACGAATAGCCATGAAAATGAACGCTAATTAAAATCAAACTCGATTTTTTTTTTTATATCTTTACATCAACAATAGACTAGGAATAGAGATTTGGAATAGGTTGTGATAATAACTCTCAAAATAAATCAAGACAAATGCATAATATTGTGATAGGGAGAGTAAATCCAACCTTCATATAAGCATAGTTGGGATCCCCCTCTCACATAGGGGTTAAACACGAGGTCGTGTGCAGGAGAGAAATGGATATTATCCCTTCAAGGCTTAACCAATCATAGTAGTAATATCATACTTTGGGGGTTATTCTTGAGGATCAACCATTTTCATTTGGTCTCGGAGCTTCATGAATTCTTAATTCGTTCGGGGTCCTCTAGAGTTTACCAATCCATTTGTCCTTAGTTCTCTTGAAATATTTCGGACTCGATATCCTACCCATACATTCAAACTCGATTGTCGATTGTACCCTCCCAGAGGTTGACTACAAGATGGTATCCTTAGTGGCCATAATATTTAGGGTCCTTACACAATTTGACGGTGAAGGGAAGTCTTTGTTGTACCTAGAATAGACGTTGGCCAAACTCACTTGGGCTCCTTGGAGGGTAACCCACGGGTAAAACCGTGAGGGAACTTTCACCAAGGTGTAAGTTTGTTAAGAAGGTTGCCAACGTAATTGATCCACCTACTCATATCCTATCCCCTTCTCAATTTGATCACACGATGTTGGATTTCACCACCAACTAGTACGCTCATTGAGAGAAGGCATTGTTTTTCTTGTTGGTTTTCTAGATTTTATAGCGAGTGTTGTTTATTTACTTTATTTTTCCTCAAAAATTGGTACTCTGGTCGATAAAGGGATTTGTAGATCATGTAGGATGCGATGGTTTTCTGCAGAAGGCTATGAACCCCTACCTCCGAACTCACCTAAATACACTTACCATGAAGAGGTCGAAAATGATTTAGACACTAGGAGTGTTGCTACTCCTTTTCTAGTGAATCCTAAGAGAGCTTTAGTTACGGTTTAGGAACATTACACCTTTCCTGTAAACCCGGGTTTGACAATTTATCTCGATCCACTACTTGTTTGAATGGACTCATTAGGTAACATTGTAGTAGAATATTACCCTAGCCTCCCGTCAAGGACATATAATCAACTAGATATGGAACCAATACAACCAAAATTTAAAAAAGAATAAAATACCCATGTTTGTTTTACTGAAATGGTAAATCCACAATAAAATCATGTTCATTCTATATGGAGAACCCCATCTGGATGAGACCTTTATGAAAAAATTAATTTTAGCCGACCACCTTTTGACCCTCCATGTACCTATACCACCATCGGTGCAGAGGTAGGATCATTAGATCAACCCATCAACCATCCCGTAAAACCAACAATCAATATTTCTACCACTTGAGGACAAGTTCAAAGTGAAACAGAGGTCGTGTTACCTAGTCATTTTCAAATTAACATGATGGTTAAACCTACCATCCCTCTTCAAGACATAGATTTGTATACTCGAAAAAACCTTGTTGGGACACCTTCACATCAAAGAATACAAAAACCTTCCATGCAACTAAACCCAACTGTAGGACAAATCCCCACTAGGGGTCAACGCCCCTTTAGTGGAAAAATCCCTACCAGGGGGAAACTGTCCTCCAACACACAAATTATGACCAGGGGGGAACACCCTCTTACCAATCAAATCCAAGTTTCTACAGGGGTACAATTTTAACCCTTATTCACCAGAAACCCCCCACAATCCTGGGGACCACCCTAGGGAGGTTTGGTCCATCAACCACATTAAGGAGGGTCATCAAATTCTAACCCACAAGGGGGAATCCTAAATCCTAATCCTTCTAGATTACATTATTGAGAACCCTTCTCGGGGATCCTGAATCCCACTTGGGGTCCTCAAGGCCAACCATATTTTCCTCCCCAAGGGAAAATTCCTTACCCTCCTCAAGGTCAACGTAGTTACCCTCCTCAAGGGAAAACTAGTTATCTGCCTCAAACTAATCAAGTGAACTATCCTCCCCTGGGTTACACTGGTTATCCTCCTCAGGGCCAAATGGGTTTCCCCTCTCCTTTTATGAAAATTCATCAGAAAATAAATTCTAATTTTGATGGTCAACATCAACAACATATGGGAGGACATGTTGGCTACAACTATCCACCACAACTAGTTTACAGTCCTACTGGTATTCCTATGCCACACTAGTATCATCCTCAATTCAATCAACAACTACCATTATTATCCAATCTATATCTACTCAATCTATCGATATTAACCAACGATCCCATATTACACTCCCCTTTTTGTCCAGTCATTCCTGCCAAATTACCTTCCTATATTCCAAAATTTGACAGAAAACCTGGTGAAGACCCTAATAACCATGTTATGACCTTTCATCTGTGGTGTTCATCAAATTTTCTAATGGATGATTCTATCTGGTTATGTCTTTTCTATTGTACACTTACGGGTTCAACAACTAAATGGTACATCGATTTACAATGCAGAACTTTCCAAATTTTAATTCACTTTCCATGGCTTTTCTCACTCACTTCCAATTACCTATCTGCTACGAAATCGGCATGAAACTTTTGACCTCCCTTCATTAGACAAACTCCATACATATGTCTGATCATATTCATGAATGGATACAATGATGATGGTTGATCAAAGAAATCATTATTGACCAATTGATGGTTGAATGGTTCACCAAATATCTTTTACCTCCTATTTCTCGTGATGTAACCATGGGTGGTGTCATTACAGAAGAGGAATTCATTGCTCGTGTCGAGTATCTGGACTTGGTTTATTCCCAATCTAGTACATTGTATGAATTGATTCCAAATGCTCCCATTACATCAATCGACCCATCAAAACCATCCTCCACTGCTCATGCATATGGAGTTATCGGTTCCGTCAAAACCCAGTCTAGTTCATAGTCGATCGACATGGCCAATCATTCATTCACTACCCTTGCCACCAGATCAAATTCACTATAATCAAGATCCACCCCAAATCATGTATCTAAGGTGAATGCATTTCAATATGCTTCTCTGCAACATTCAGAGGGGAAGAATAAAACTAATAATAAACCTAAGAAAAAAATTAATCAAACCAAAAATTAAAAAACACAAACACAACCACCTTCTACTGAGAAGAAATCGCATCGCAAAAAAAAAAAATCATGCCTCATTTGTGGTGAAGATCAATACACACAATATTTTCCTCATCGGGACGAAGTTGCTAAAATTTTTAAAGGAAATTATTAACCCATTGTATTGACACATCTTTTTCCACAGCAGGAGTTACTAGTTGCCCAAAATCCTGCACCTCCAACAGGAGGTAACCCAAATCATCCTCCTAACGAGGAAGCTTCATTGAGTGCACACATTTACATGTTTAATGGGATAGAATTGACCACTCATACTACGACATATGACACACATCTAGGTAAACCTCATAAGGAAAAAGTAATTACTGGCTCTACACTGTATCCATCGTCCACTACAGTTACTCCTCCATCTGGACCACTCCATATTGAGAAACTAGTTTTGACTCTATTCTACATCCACCCAAGAGAACAATTTGAAATTCAACCTTTAATCCTAATTTGTGTGCTTCTCAAAACTACAACATTGTTGAATACTTGGCCCAAGCACCTTGTTTTATGTCAGATATTGACATTCTACAACACTACCCTAGCCAATGTAGGACACTATTGGCAGCCATCAACGCTATATATCCTGAGTCATATAATAATATCACATTTAACCTGGATAATTTTAAATCACAACTCTCTCACCAACTTTCTTTCCAAATCAATGTCGTTGTCCATAATCAACATATTCATCACACGATCTTAGATGAGGGGGCATCCACATGTATCATGTCCTTGGCTTGGTGGAAAGGCCTTAAATCACATGGTCTTAATCAACCTCCCACCATGTTAAGAGAATTTTTTGGAAGAGATTTCCATCTTCATGGATTATTACAATCCTTAGTCATTCAATTGGGAGGAAAAATTGTTTCTATAGATGTTGAAGTAGTCAATTCTCCCCTTGATTATAGCTTGTTTCTATGGAGAAGTTGGTTCTATGCTATGATTGTGATTGCTTCATCGTTTTTTCAATGCGTCCAATTCCCTCATCAAGGTAAAATTGTGACCATCGATCAATTAGATTATTGTACCCCCGATGCTCGCACTCAAACGACCAACAATATTCCTTTTCTGGGAGACTCAAAAATTACTTATGAAAGTGTTAGGGTAGGTCTCTTGAAAGACTCTTCTCTCATGGGTACCTTTCCTACACCTCTTCCTCCCACTACAAAACACATCACAATGGTCAATATGATTTTGACTATGGAACATCACTCCTTTGAATTATCTAATCCATGGATCCTGCCTAGTTCCTTAGAATTTGATACACTAGGTGACATTATGCCAGTTATTCCTATAGAGGCTGAATACGATGTCATTCAGTCTGCCTCTCTTTCACTGGATGACCAACATATGTTGGCATCTACTATAGATTTTTTACCATCCTGGTTGGATTCCCTATCCTCTACTTTCAATTACATCCTATATATTTTTCCAACAAATGAATCTATTATGGAAATTCTTAGTATCAAGGAGGCACCATGGTATGAAAACCACCAGCGTTCATCATTTATTCCTAGGTTGGATGAAATAGAGAAAGATATTTCCTAGCGATATCATCGACTCCCCCCAATATCCAATACTCGCTCTGGATACCATATCATAGGGGAATTTGGGAAATATCTCTCACACAATTAATATCGACATATACATTAAAGAAGGTATTGTGGAAAACATAAAATTTGGTGCAAATTGTTCAATTGAAGAAGTTGAAACTTATATTGCCTTGTTTAAATAATTTCACAACATCTTCGCCTGGAGCTATGAATAAATTCCAGGGATCGATCCGTCAATCATTGTGCATGAAATAAAAACTTACCATGGAGTTAAACCTATGAGATATAAACTTCGCTCGGTTAATCCTAAAACAACCATGACAATCAAGGCAGAAGTCAAAAAACTATTAAAATTTGGTTTTATTTATGTCGTCCCTCTGAACGAATGGGTTTCCAACATCGTTCTGGTCGCCAAGAAACAAGGGACAATTCATGTTTGTGTCGATTATCAGGATATTAATAAGGCTTATCCTAAGGAAAATTACCCCACACCCTTTATCGACCAAATTATCGATAATTGCATCGGAAGCATCATTTTCTCTTTTATCGATGGATTTTCTGGATATAACCAGATCAACATTTTACCATCTGATCAACACAAAATAGCTTTCATCTATCCATGGGGGACTTTCACTTATCATAAATTACCGTCTGGCCTTAAAAACATTGGAGCCACTTTTCAGCGGGCTATGTCATATGCGTTCCATGACATCAAAAATATCATTAAACCTGATATCGATGAATTACCAACTCACTGGACTCATTGACGAGACCATATTGGTCACCTATGAGCCATATTTATTCAATGCAGGTTTTACAACATACGTTTGAACCCCCATAAATGCATTCTCCCTTTTGAATCAGGGAGATTCCTCGGATTCGTAGTATCCAAAGATAGGATTAGGGTGGATCCCTTAAAAGTCAAATCCATTCCCGCTTTATCCCCTCCCAACAACCTTTACCCAATTGCAATTTTTCAAGGGAAGGAAAAATTTCTTCATTGTTTTATTTGTAATTACACTGAAATCACTAAAGGATTCATGAGAGTGTTGCAGAAAGGTGCCCTTTTCATCTGGGGTGCAACAACTCAATGCTCATTTGATTCTCTTAAGTATTCTTTAACGAACACACATCTTTTTCACCCATCAAATTATGCGAAAGATTATATCCTTTATTTGGCTACCTCTACTTCCACTATTTCTATGGTGTTAGTACATGATTATGATAATGGCATCGAACATGTGATGTACTATTTGAGTAAAAGCCTTTCAGGTCCTGAAATCCGATATTCACATGTCAAAAAGTTGGCTTTGGAAACATTTATTTTCGTCCAAACATTTTTCCACTATATTATTTTATGCACTACCACAGTCATTGAAGACTTGAACCCCATGTACTACATCTTGACTCGTCAAGTAATTGGGGGAAAATATTCGAAATGGGTTGTCATTCTCCAAGAATTTGATCTTGATTTTTCCAAATCCATGGCTAAGAAATCGTTGGTTTTTGCAGAATTAATTTTCTAGCTTCCCCATACTAATGAGGATACTGAGCCCAGGGATTCCCTTCCTGATGAATCCCTATTCCTCATTAGTACGTTTGATCCATGGTATGGAGATATTCTTCTCTATCTCCAAACCCAACGCTTTCATCCTAGCATTTCACCCGATGAACGATGCCGCATTAGACACCATTCAAAGTGCTACCTTATCATTAGCGACACCTTGTACCTCCATGGAATTAATATTGTCTTATGACATTTCTTAACCCACGAAGATGTTGAACAAGTTTTAAATGAATTCACCTTGGAGCTTGTGGCGGTCATCGTTTTGGGATGGCTACAACCCAAAAACATTTACATGTTGGTTATTTTTGGCCTTCCATATTCAAATATTTCATTGAGGCCGTTAAAAAATTCCCACCCTGTCAGATATTTCAAAACAAAGCACATACCCACCCAACTCCACTTCATCCCATTGTCGATGTGGACAACTTTTCAAAATGGATCATCTATTTTAATCCTACCTCAGTTGGCGGGAACTATTATATTATCATTGTCGTCGATTATTTCACTAAATGGGCCAAGGCTATGCCTACATTCCTTAACGATGGTCGAATTGCAACACTTTGTGTTTTCAATCACATCATCGCTCGATTCGGTGTCCCACAAGTTATTGTAACTGATCACAGATCCCATTTCCAGAACTAGATGATGGGTGAATTACGCGCCAAGTTAGGTTTTCTCTATGACAACTCATCCCCCTACTACCCTTAAGAAAATTAACAATTTGAAGCCATAAACATAGTCCTGAAAACCATGCTTCAATGCATGGTGGGAGTGAACAAAAACTCTTATAATTTGCAACTCTTTTGCACCCTCGTCCTATCGAACTTCAGTCAAAACCACAACTGGATTTACACCCTTCCAGTTGGTATACAGGATAGAAGTGGTGCTATTGATCGAATGGGAGATTTATTCATTGAAACTCACCGTAGAAATCCTACCCCATACTTTTTTTGAAGAGGAACAATTTTTATATCTAACCAAGATGGATGAAACATGTTGTGATGTTTCCCTCATCAATGAGACATATCAAAAACACATAAAAAATCAATATGATAAGTCTATCCAACCTCGTGCTTTCACAGAAGGAGATCTGGTCCTAGTCTATGATCAAGATCATGACAACCTAGGGGCAGGAAAGTTATAACCCTTGTTGCATGGTCCATACATCATAAAACATGTGCTACACAGAGGTGCCTACGAGTTAGTACTCTACGATGGAATATATATCAGTGAGCCCCAAAATGATATTTACCTCAAGAAGTAATATGCATAGAATATCTCGCATGTGTGCTTTGTAAATTATTGTACTATATACATTTTACATGGTGTGTCTTTTTTTTTTCATGCATGAATTTTTACTCAGCTTCTTATACTTCGCTTTGTGATTGCAAGCGTAGATGACATCATCCTTTCCCATTTATTTTGGGTTTGTGTATGGCACTAGTCGACATACCCAAAATATATCTTTTGTAGCTTGGGTCATTTACCACTCTAGAGAGTTAGTGAGTTCAGGAGGAGTTTGCCTCACATCTGCGGCCAATAATGTTGTAGATTATAATGTCGTCATACTAATTTTAACTGAATCATCTTCTCTAGGTATATCTCAATTGTTTATCAACCTTGATTCTCAACTCATGGTCCATCACCTACACCATGAGTACGTCATTCGTAACCCATTTTTACTACATCTCCATCTAAGGGTTCGATGTCTCGAAAGAGATTTTGAATTTATAGAATACAAACATATATCGAGAGAACTCAATACAATTACGGATTCGTTAGCAAATTATATGTTAGATTGGTATATTGTGCATATATAAACATTTGGAACATGAATCAAATGAATAAAAACATCACATAAAACAAATATACAACATAAGTAGCCACTGCAATACTCATTTATATATAAGCTTGATAGAATTTTTTTTTGTCAAAATACATCATAAAAAAGTACACAAGAGGGAAAAAAATGGTCCTTTATGCGCATAGAATCATCATAAAGACTAAAATGACTGGATACTCTACTCGTCCCCCTACACCACATTGTGCTCTGCATAGCACACTACCACTCTTTCCACTTGTTGTATCAAATGGTTGAGACCATCAAGGACCCCGACTGTGTGTCTCTGAAGGTGTAGGGTAACATCCTGCATCCTCATGGAGGGAATGCCCATGGTCAAACCATGGAGGTTCCTCTCCACCTCTTGAAGTCCTCCTACCGCAACATCATGCTATGAAACCTCTTGAGCATCACTACGACATCCTAATGATGGAATCTATTTTGGACGTGATGCAACCATGTCTGCATGGTGAAAACAAAATGACTTAGATCCCTCATCGTACCACCAAAAATATATAAAAAATAAGAAAAATAATGTTGCAAGGTTATGATATTTTGTACCAGATGCATCCCATTGTATACCCTCAGGAAGCAGTAAATATTCGCTGCCCCTAAAATCCACCCTAGCATATGGGAAATCCTCGATCACCACCAACTACCTCCTCCACCATGAAAATAAGTCGGTAGTAAATCGAAAGGCCGAGGGTTCATTCCCCAACCTATGGGAAATACTAGTCCACCACTCCATGCGGGGCTCAATCAGAGGACGTGCTATCAATGCAACCTATGGTTTCTTTTGTGGAACCTGCTCCAGGAAAAATGAGGCCAAGAAAGATCTATACCCAAACTATTTTTTCCTACCTATTCTACATTTGGATATATTCTCCTTAATGTTCCTCAAAAACCCTGCACTCTAGTTGAATAACCTAGGCTCCAAGCACTAAATGGAATAAGATATTTGGTACTTGGAAGAGAGATGGGAACTAGTGCTTCCTGCTAATTTGGTGATAGAAAATAGGATGGATCAGAGAGATAAATCAATCACGTCTTTTATGACGATCCTCCCTCCTACCAAGCGTGACCCCGGTATGCATTATTGGGAAACCTATGCCTCTATCAGTCATGGAGTGGCCCGATGTCTAGAAAAAATAATAGGCACTCCTCTCCTCGAGAGCCTTGTCAAGAAGTACACGTCATCCATCTCGATCTCGACAAAGTGTGGTCCTATTCAGAATGTTGTCTCGTCATTGTCCCATAAGTCGATCAAATATTCGAGCAACATAACTTCTTTCCTCATATTTTGAACTTTGAAGTACTTAAGCAAGCCACAATTTCGTAAGGCCACCCTCGCTTGAGGGTCTTGTAAAGAAGTGATGTCATCAAATTTGTGCTCACGTTCTTTCCATTCAATCATGATTAGTTATGATTAAAACCTGCAAATTCATCAATTAATCATCATTAGCTAAGTTTTTAAACAAAATTTGCCCCTTTTCCAGCCTAAAAATCATTGGTTTTTTTTTATTTTTTTGCACCTACCACTCCCTTAAATAATAAAACAAAGTTCTAGCACTCCCTCAATGAACATACCAAGGTGTTGAAATAGTGATCGACGCTCCCCTTGATTACTTGAGGGAGCATCGATCAAGTTCGACACTCTATGGATTCCCAAGGAGCCTGAGCACATAAATTAAGGGATGAAATGCAATAAAAAACATGGAAATGAATGAGGAGGAGTAAATAAGAACCAACCTGATTTGAACGGTTTCAAAAATGGTCTCCCACAACTCTCACAATCAATGCCCGAAAAAACACTCCAAAGAGGGAAAAAATAAAAAAGGAAAGGAGAATAGTAAAACAAAGGTGAAAATGATTTTTTCCCCTAATTTGATATTTGATATGTTCAAATTTGGTAATTTCTCCTCCTTTTCACCTTTTATGAAGTTTATTTTTGGGTCTTTTGTCATTTTTCGAGAGGCTACTAATGTCTTTTTCCCAGAACAACTTGATTATACAGGAATTTGAGAAGATATTTTTCGATGACCTTGTAATTCCAATGAGCTTAGCTTTTGTTCTTTCTCACGCTCATAAATATATGAGAATGTAACCAAGTATATGTTTATGAATTTTTCAAACTCATAAAGGTTTTAACAAAAAGGAACCCCCTGGATTTTCCTTTAAGATCTTTTTAGACTCTCTAAACATGAAAAGATTCTCGAGTGATATTGCTTCCTTTAAAACTCGTTAAAAGGTTTTAAAGGGTGTCTTTAGAGTAATATTTTATCTCTTTTTCGGACCCTAGAGACTAAAATTATGAAAAGGGACAATCTTGGAGTCGCCTTTAAGTTCTTTTCAAACTCTCTAAACATGAAAAACCATTGATTTTTCCTTCTCTGGACTCGCCCCTTACTTCTTCCAGTTCGTTAAATAAAGGAAGAGGAAATTACCAAAGGTGAGTTATATTGATCATGCATTATCCTCCTCGAGCTCATTAAATTAAAAATAGGTACTCAATAATCAAGATGGGGGAAAATTTGAAGAAAGTGGGTCAAGTTTCTTGAAAAATTTTGTAAGCAACTCTTGCAGTTACCCTTCATCACGACACTTGTTTTAACCTTTACATTGAACACTTGGATAATATGCTAAAAACTCCACACTATATGAATCCTATGAGTCTTTCCACTCCTTTGACCCATCCAAAGAATGTCTCAGTAATCACTACATTATGTTTTGGTCCGTTAAGCATTTATGCTTCCAAGTCTCACACTATGCCACAGTGTTCAAGGGAAGTTTCTCCTAAAAATCCAACCATCTAAACAATTACCAATTTCTATACTCATTTCAGTCTTTGTTCATCATTTATATCTTATCATGTTCCTTAAAAAAAATTCATGTCGACTGATGGAGGATACATCAATGCCCTCCTTCGACAAGTCTTTTCCTGTCGAATTCAACAAATTATCCAGGAAATAGATTTAGGAACACATCAATACCTTGGGACCTGTATGCCTCAATGGAAGGCCTTCTCGCATTCGGCAATGGATATTCATCAATGAACCCTGACCGTCTGATTCCACAAATGTTCAACTTAAACTCAGTTTTCACATTCATTGGACTGTACTTTAAAAGTACTTTGAAAATCATCGACATCAATGGTGATTTATCTTACACTTGTTAATGATATAACTCAATGATCATTAATCAAGTGGTTTCTACCATGTTCGACATCAAAACATCTATTCACATGGGTGATATTCGTACTACATCAGGATTGGAACAAAGACCCTGGGTTGAGCATCCACTCTCTGATTTTCTCTATCCAAGCTGTGAAGGAAGTCATTTGAGCATGTTGATATATATGTTTCCACATAGATCCACATTGTATTGGTATTTGGATATGTTTTATCATCTTCTAGATCCACTGTGTATTTTGCATGGCTATGATCAATTCATGTCATAGAGGTATGGATTCACATTGTATCTTTGGTGGCCATACCCTTATTCAATATCATCATGGATCCGCAATGTATTTATTGGCAGCCATACTTTGAGTCATTTATAGTCCATGCATAGGTATTTCTACCTCGGGAATGGAACACATATTAACATTATTTGATGGTTGTTTTCATCTTCTACCAAGTTCCCTGACTCCATAACCTTTCTTTGAATAATCTACAAAGTGTTTCAGCCATCAACTTTCATCTTCTAACTTCACACTTTGGGGGGGAATTTGTTACACATCAAAATTCCTCACTTCGACAATGTCACATTCTCATTGTCGCAAGTGTCGCAAGTGTCGCATTCTCTCTTTGTAAGTGTCGCATCGTGAACGACACCATGAAAAAACTTGATACATCCCCTAAAACATGTTATAAGAAGAATCCCCATCATCTGATAGTCGGAACAAATGTTTTTCTATGATAATTCATTATCTTGGAAACTTTTGGGAAGATCGACGCTCCCATGCTCATATACAGGGAATGCTAGCACTCCTTGTCCATATCACAAGGAGAATTGTAGCGCTTTGTTTCCCATTCTAAGGGAGAACTGAGTTGGTTGAGAAAATCTTGGAAGAAATGCCATTTTCTTTTAAAGACATCTATGGATCGATTGAATCTAACTCTTGGGTTGCATCTAAGGGAGATATCACAACTATTGGATCCATATCCTCAACTAATTCCAAATATAACCAAGGTGGTTGAGCCTCTCAAATCATATAAATGGAGGCATTATCATGGTGAATAGAGGGAAAAATAAGCAAAGCATTGTTATTTTGATTGTGGACCTTTCGAGCAAGGGTTGGATGAGGAGGACTTGGAGAGGTTGTTGCAACATCATCTAAAGATTGTAAGTTTCCTTTTGAATTTATTATTAATATACTTGGCCTATTTCCTTCTAGTATGTGTTTACATGTACTTGGATATGCTTGTATTAATATTCATAGATCGATTGATTTTATCTAATCCATTAGAGTAGGAGATAGTCGTTTGTCTCTTGTTGTCCATTGCAGGTATTGTTTAGAACTCACAGATTGGAGTAGCTTGGACAAACGTTAAAAGTGAGGTACATCTTACTCTCACTCATTCTCTCTTTTTTGATGGGTAAAATGAATCTATAGGGATGGTAGTGTCCAAAGGTAGTTTTTTGTCTTGGTATAAGGGGTTGTACTCCAAGGGACAGTTCACATGTCCACGAGGGAATATTTCTATAACAGTCATTGTAGGAAGAAGTTAACCTTCAAAAACCTTTGGATTTTGACCTTCTCATCCTTTATGAATTCAACATACTTTAGAAACTTAAAGAACCTATTCTCATATCCATCCATTGTCATGCTTCCCAACTTGAGTTCAAAGAACTCTTTCATTTTCCTTTCATAATATTGCTCGAACAAATATTTCTCTTGGGAATATCCTTTGAACTATCTCTATGATATCCTTTTCTCGTCAAGGTTATTGGCTTGATTTAGTTGATCTCACCACATGGTTGTATTTCCTTTCAAGTGATAGGTTGTAATTATATCTTCTATCCTTGAGTGGTAATCATGCAACTAGAAATATTTACTCATTTCCAATATATAGGCCTTAGTCGCTTCTCCTTTATTATGCTCACCATTGAAAGTTGGTGGCTTGATTTTCTAGATTTCACCTTGAAATATGTCTTTCTCATGCCTTATTCTCTTCCTCCTAACAGGAGACACACTTGGCATGCTCCCTGGCCCTAAATTTGCATGATTTATTCTAGTGGACCTTGGAGAATGATGGAGCCTGCTCATGATTATTGACTTCATGTCATTCCCATGATCATCCATTTTTCTTTGGGATCTAGATGATGTCACTTATCTAACACTAGTTGTTTTCTTGATGCCAAAGTATTTTTTAACATTCCTATCAAACATATTCATACTATCAAGTATCTCTTCATGATCCTTCATAATACTTTCATTATATACCCTATAGCTCTACACTTCCCTATGAAGTCTTCTCATAGTTACAGAATCTTGAATGCCTCTCCTTTCATTAGAATCTATATCAACCTTTCCCATGCTAACATGAAGACCTCAGACCTCCTCCTCATGGATGAAATATCCATGGTCATCTTAGATAACTTGAATCTTCATATAATACCAAAGTTGTTTTCTTGTACCTCTAATTCTGCATGAAATGTGCATGTAATAATTATTGTTAGCACATGAATATTATAAAAAATTTCATTAATTAGAATATAGGTTATTCTTCATATCAATTTACGAAGGAAACAATGGACCAATTCAAAATATTATTCCTTAGACACATTATTCTATGAAACATCTCTCCAACGAATGTACTCACACATCACTCTAAGTTTTGAGAGGAATGTTACAACATTCACTTGATGCAATTTCCACTCACTCACTACTACAAAATTTTCTTTATTAATTTCTAATAAACTTTAAGTGCCCAATTCAAAATTATGGGTGGATATATGTGTCCTACTCCTTAATCCCTTTCCAATGACTATTTTTTTCTCAAATATGAGCTTATAGTTGAAAGTTATGGTCCAGAGAAGTTTAGATTGTTTTCCCATTTTATCCTCGTATGTTATAGGTGTATTATTTCTCTTCTTTTGCATTTTTACATAACCATATTTCAAATCTCGCTCCATGGTTGTCTTCTATGGTTCATAATGTTTCCATATACTACTCATGTGCCTGAAACAAACTTCTGAGCAAGGAGTTATGCCCTCTAGAAGTAAATTGCTACCAAAATTTTACCTTAATTTTTTCATCTGTAACTTTCTCATACAATCTCTATTTTGATCACATAGTAGCTTGTTGGGAAAATATATCCGAGTTATTTTAATTAATCTACGGAGATAGGGTGTATCAATGGCACACCCTATTATTGTAAAAATTAACTTCTTAAAAACGTTGTTTAGGGCCTCAAAATCACCCGACAAGTTCAAGACCTTCAAAAATTTGAAAATTTCATAGAAAATTGATTGTTTTACTGCTACAAAATCCCTTTAAATATGAGCTATTTATCTTGAACTCAGGATAAATATCATTCATTGATCTGAACTCTATCGAAAATCAATGATCAACATTTTCCTTTGGGATCATGCAACACCCTCCTAAAACTACTGACCCAACCATCCACCATTGGCCCTTTCCTTTGGAGGATGACTTGAAATATACCACTAAACTAGACAACACAACCATTGGCCATCAGTCATCCAAAATTTCTCTAGGATGATTGAAATACCTTACCAATTCAACTGACCTAATCATCAACTATCAACCATTTCTTGATTGACATGTCAATTAAGTTGAATTGGTATGACACATGGATGTTGATGTGGCATGGCACATCATCCTCCTCTATTCTTCATCAATGATCGACATTTTCCATTGGGTGACCCAAACACCTCACCAAATTATCTGAATCGATCATTATCTATCAAGGATCAATCATCCCTCTTGGTGAGAAAACATCTTATTAAAAAGGTCAACCTGACCATCAACCATCGACGATTTCTATTGGCGAACAAAACACTTCACCAAATTTGTCGATCCAACCATCAATCATCAACAATTTTCATTGGAAACTAAAACACTTTTTCTATTCGGTCGACCCAACCATTGACGAATTCTCTTAGCCAATTCCAACACTTATAAAAATTTTATCGAATCCCAGATGAATTTGGATCATCGTTCTACCACTAAAAATGATCTTGACCATTGATCTTCTCCAACTTCCAAATGGTCAGAAACAAATATAGACCATTGATCTATCTCATTTTCTCAACTATTGAAAATGAATCTTGGTCGTCGATCTGCTATACCTTTCCAAATTCTGAAAAGCTGATAAGTTTTTAAATCTATTCACAATGAATCTTGACCATTGATCTAGAAATCAAGCGCGATCTCAGTCATCGATTAATCAAACTTCTCACAACTACACAACAACCATTAAAACATGAAATTCGACCTTCCAATTCAAATTTTAACTCCACAACTTTGCATATTGACACCATTTATCACCAGTAAGAGGGTTCTAAGGAAATTTCAAACTAAATAGTTTATAAATTTGGGGATTTCACTCTGGAATTCATCGGTTTCCCCAATTTTATCACAGAATAAGTCTGTAACAGTGAACATTTTACCAAATTTTCCTTGGTTCTTAGCCCATAAGGGTATAGCGTTAAACCAGAAGCTCTGATACTAATCTGTAATGACCCCCAGTTGAACTGAGGATCATTACTTTGCAAAAAAACACATGAAAAACAAAATTTTCTCTGCTAACTAATTTTGTGTATCTTATCAGCTACGATTTACAAAAAGATTTAACCATTGTCTGATACTATTGATTAAATCCAGCTACACTAGCGCAACTTCATAACCTATGGTTGATGAACACCGATAAGAAATTACAGGGAGTGACCCGATGGGTGCTTGGAGTTATTTTGTGACCATTATCTTTATGGTTGTGCTAATCTAAACAAGCAGGCCAATTATTATAAAAAAAATATGTTTAAATAATAACCAAGAAATGGTCATATTGTACACATATTCATGAACCATTATTATCTCATTGATGACTCAATGCTTTCGTTTCCCATAGCAACATGTAAATTTTGTTGCAATAAATACACATACAGATTCTATGCATGTTTATGGTTGCATTCAGTGTTTAATTTGATAAGTGAAATGTTTATCATGAAGTATTTTGACATTGAATTATAATTTAAAGGTTTAGTTATTCATCTAGATGGTTTTTCAAATTATCAACCTGATTTTACCAAAACTTATGCTATGAAACGTCGATTCTTGGGTCGATTAATAAATATGCACACCTAACATTTTTGGGGACTGTATATTTGTTTTGATGATTCATTGTTCTTCTTTTGTAATGTTAAATACTCTATACAATTTGTAAGGCAAGGTTGTGGATAGAGAACCTATCATTCCATGAGTGGGAAATGATTCACATGGGTTTCCTTTCCTAAAAGTGTTGTATAGGATCAAATTTTTTATTTATAGACATTGTCATTGTGTTGTTAATGGGATAGTCACATGAATTTATAGTAACCACAAAAAATACAAAATATATTCAAAAACATTCATACATATTTAAAATGAGATCGACTGAATAAAACACATTCACATAAATTCTCTAACCCTAACCCTAATACAAATACCATAACCCTCATCTTCTCCCACTTTTGATCTCCAAGACTGTGAGATGTGAAGTCATTTTTCTTGTACTTCACCTCCATTAACCGAACACTAGTCATTTTCAACACCCAGATCCTTTGGTTATTCCTGCACCATATTTCACCATTATTTCCTCTATGAACTTCAAGTGGAACTTCCATCCCTAATGTTTTCCATCATCTCCTCCAATATGTTGCCATCATCGTTAAATGTAGATCTTATATCCTCTTGAGTGAGTCACATGTCTTTAGGATTGACACAATTGGAACTTTCCTAGGAACCCCAATTTCCCATGCTTATGCAGTAGATCAATACAGTATAGAAAATAATAGTTAATATGTGGAACACTTTCCTCCCTAGAATCACTACGATGCAGGGTATTATATAAAGGTTACGAAGGTCGATTAAAATATAGAAGTGCTCTATGAGTTGTAGTATTTTGGGTTTCACTTTATCCCACACCATTCTAATTGAGCTATAGGAAGCAGACACCTGGCCACATCCACTCATATTATATGCCTGCTAGCCATGACACGCTTCACACCGTTAAAAAAAATGAAACAACAACCCCAATATGTGATCCTGAGGTGTGAGGTAGTTCCTTCTAATTACCCAAATGTGTCAATAATGTTTTGTATACATATTAATATTTGTCAATCACTTAAATGTGGAAATCGGGTTCCCAGGAAGTAATTTTTTAATATGATTAAGTAAATGTGAAAAATTAAACAACTTAATGGATGCATTCATAAATTCAAGGAAGTTATGAACATTAAATCTCATTTATTTATTTGGAGACATGATGAACATTGTGCTAGCATCTTCAATTTCTAGCCATAAGATTAGAATTTATAATTAAAAGATCATTACTTGTTCCCATTTCTAATATGTGTACGCATATCAGCATAATTATGAAAAAAATGACATGAATGCATTTTAAACAACTCAACACAACAACATATAAATTGTTCACAACACAGAGTTAATACACAACAGTTAAACTCATAATGCAACACAGAAACAAGTTAAAACACTTATCTTTTATAAATGGTGGTGCAACCAGCTTCTTGGGATGGAAATTCCACCAAACCATAGAATTTTTGTTCCAAGTATCAACAACAAGTCACCCTCGAACTAGGACTAGAAATCCACAAAAGAGAGTGGTCTCTCATTGTCCGCTCACAGCTCAAAAAATCTCACAACCCACTGGCATTCTCCTACAACTATCATGATTTTCCACCAGCTCTCTTCCTATCAAACTTCCCAACCCAAGTAATTGTTATAACCCTAAATTGCACCACACATGCTTACCTGGCATCAGGCCAAATCATATCCCTTCCTTGCCAAAACTATGTTGAACAAACTCTTGAAAATCCTCTTGGGCCAAGGTACACGCTCCCTAACCCATTATTGCACGCGTGTACACGCTGACAGGCCTACTACAGCCCACGTGTACCTAACAAAACACAAAAATAGGAAAGTTGTCGATGGGACAAAAATCTATGGGTCAGTTAACTGAAACGCTCGTCCATGCATGGCCGAGAGTTCGTCCAAAACCCTAGCTCCTTCTAGCCTATAAAAGAAGGGGTAGGGGTACTATTTGGAGGAGGAAAAAGATAGCGAAGAAACTCTGCCCATTTTCCGAATACATTGTCCCAACCCTTTAGCCTTTCCTCAAGCCTAAGGAGAAATAACGCAAAGTAGTTGGAGGACAAAAGAAGAGGAGGAGCCCAGGATCAGGATCAAGGAGCAGTGGTCGGTCTCAACTTTGATTGTAAGTTGATTCATTTTGAAAATAATAAAAGAATACTTTTTCCGTCCCAATTCATGAGTTATCTATGATTTGTGTAATTTATGCTTAATTTATAACCCTCAAGTAGAAAAGTAGCAGGCATGCATGGTTGGTTGTCTTGATTGCAGGTTAACTTTGGAAGGAGCAGCGCAAGCCAGCGGTCAAAATCTCAAAGGAGGATCTACACCAAACATCAGTAAAAAGGTTCATAGTTCCTTTCCATGCATGTATCATGAAAGAGGGGTTTAAGTTTTGGGTGGTAGGTTAAAAGGTCATTTCTTTACGGTCAAAATCTGCATGCAAGTCTGACCCTAGTTTGCTAGTCCGTAAGGTATTTTTCCCAACAAAAGAGTTGGCAACCATACTAGGGAAGATAGTCTTTAGGGTTTCCAAATTTAGTTGAGTTTTTGGGTAGTTTAAGGGATTAGATTTTATGTTTCTTTGCCTGTCTTTTTCTGTAAGGCCTGAGCTAGCAGGGAGCCTGGTTCTTTATACCAAGTTTCTCTGACTGTTGCTTGACAGCAATTTTCGAGACACACGGAGGTACACACAGCCTGCAGAAGGCCTACATGCGTGTACCCGTGCCCTAATCTCTTACAACCCACATGTGAACGCTAGCAGTAGAGGTTTCAATAGCATGTAGGAGTTCAGAGAGCTTGAGAGGAAGTCCTCCTCTTCCCTGTCAGAATTATACGTTCTTAGGGGTTTTTCTGGATCCTGTCTGAGTCTTGCTGGTTCATAGTCTTGTCTCAGTTTGTCTTGTTGTGTTTTGTTATTCTTTGCAATTATTTTTATTTTCTGTTAAGAAGAAGCATCCAAGCCTTCAAGAGACCCTGGTTATCAATACCAGAGGCCTCTTCCTGGTCTGGGCTGCCTGTGTTTATTTTTGCCTTAGAGTTTATACATACACGTGGCCTGTACGAGGTCAGCCCGCGTGTACACGCGGTCTGTTTTAGCTCAGCACGCGTTCGCATGTGTGTTGTTTCAGTGACAGTAGCGTGCTTGACAGACTGATTTTCAATCAGGGAGGGGCAGTCATCCCCTCCTGTGGTGAGAAGTGTTCCTCTCAGGTGTTTGAGTCTAGGGTCGAACAGTCAGTAGGTTAGGGCCTCTTACCCTTAGCCTATTTTGTCTTAGTTGATAATTGATAGAAAAGATAAAAAAAAAAAAAAATGTTTTATGGTTTTTAGACAAGCGTAAGAGTCTCTGCTTTCTTGATTGCCATTGTGTGTCTTTGCTCAGATTCTTTGCGATCTGCGCTTTAAGCCATAATTTATTTATTTTTTATTGGTTTTAGGCTTGTCGGTATTTTCCCTTTGTTGCTTGATTATCACATAAATAAATAAAAAAGAGAAAAAAAAATATCTTTTCATTTTCTTCCTTGTTTGAAGATTGTGTTTCTGCATCAATAGCTAGGGAGAAGTCTTTTTGTTCATAATTTTTTTGCAGTGCATTTAGAGCATAAGTAGCTCGTAGTCGAGTGAAATTCATTTATGTTTGTTGCATGAAATCTTAGAAAATTTGAAAAGAAAAAGAAGTCATTCTTTGTGAAAAGTTGTTGATTTTTGCATTTAGTAAAAGTCTTTTCTTTCCATCTTTTTTCATTCGTTTTTTCTTTGGGTCTTTACACATCATCAGTTTCACCTTCATACCCCATGATGTAAAAAATCCCATAAAAGCAACGCTAATTTAAAATCTATTAGAATTTTTGTTTGTAGGGTTCATACACTAGTTCAGGACTAGGGCCTTGGATTAGGTTGGAGAGGAAACTCTCCAAGGCCACTCAAAACCAAACATTGGCGTATATGATAGGGAGTGGAGAAGTCCAATTTCATGGAAGTTATCCGGAACCCCCTCTAACACAGGGGATAAACACGAGGTCGCGTGTGGAAAGGTAGCGGAGATAACCCCTCCAAAGTCGGACCAAGCATAGTGGAGAACACATATCGAGGGCTTGTTTCAGGATTCTGTCGTTTGCATTTTCCACAGGGCTTTGTGGGTCTCAAATCCATTCAAGGTCCTCATTTGTCTTTCAGACCATTTTCTCTTGATACCCTTGACAGGTTTTGGGCTTGATACCCTGCTCATTGTGGTCTACCCGACTTTCGACTGTACCCGCCTGGTGACTGCTCGCGTGCTGGCAAACTAGTTTCCAATATTTTTAGGGACATACACAGGTGACTGCGGGGGTATACCGTGGTACCTAGGACAGACATAGGGCCACACTTTGCAGAGTATACCCGAAGGGTGCTTCCGTGTTCGAGTTGCACTTGCACCAGTAAGTTGCTCTAGTGTTGGTTGTTGTAACTGTTCTTCCAACTAGTTTAGTGTTTGCTTGTCTTATCTCTTAGGGGATTCATTTTTAGTGTGTGTTACTGTTTGAACATGTAGAATACCTTAGCGTGTCTTGGATATTCTCACACAGTGGAGGATCCCAAGCTCCACCAGTCATGAAGGCTTCTGGGCCTGCCGCCGGTTATACTGGAGCCACCCTAGAAGCTAGACCAACAAGGGTCTTTCGAAGCAACCGGGTTACAAACCATTGTGCCCGAACAACTCCCGGAGGAATAAACCGCCAATCTTGGTTCAATTTAAACCCCAACCACTGATAATTGGCCATCAGTTATTGTACCAATCCAATTTTACGAATGCCTATCAGTGCCTCACGCAGCTATGGAAACAAACGTTGTTACTTCCTCTGGGAATTATTCCATTCCCACCACCGTTGCTACCACAGGAGAAGCATCTCCTAACTTGTCATTGTCGGTTCAGGCCACCATGCTCTCGGTCACAACTACGTCGCATAGTGGACCGATACCATCTATCGCGGCGGCCACAACTCCCTTCACACCTAGTGCGACAGGCCCTCCGTTCTCATACGGTATGCCTAGTTCGGGTACCAGTCCTGCACTCACTCACTCCACTTTACAGACTTTGGGTCTGGGGGAAGGGAGCTCTAACGCTCCTCTGTAAGGTCAACTTGGGGGCATTCCTATCCCTTTTAACGCTTTTCCTTATGCTGGAGGTCATATCTCTCCTTCGTCCCCTTCGCTTGGTGGTCTGCATCAGCAGTCCGCCGGGCAGCCTGCACACACGAGTTCATTTGGAGCCGGGAGTCAAGGAAACCTGTGCACACTATGTCGGTAGGTTCATCACCATTTGTTTGGAATGGGACGTTTGGTAACAACACTTTCGCATCCACCGCTTTCCCGTATGGGGGCACTCCAATTTTTGGACAGTCTACTCTGACGCAGGGTACTATTCCTGCGTCGGGGGAACATATAGCAGGACTTTGGAACTCAGGACAAGGATCCGTTCCCTCCTCTGGAATGTCGTTCTGGGGTAATTCTTTCCACAGTCAATGGAACCCTGGACAGACTACTATGCCTCTCTCGTCAGGATCGGCATAGGGTAATTCTTCCCAAAGTCCGTCAAACATGATGAATGCCCAACATCCTATGTCCTTTATGGGGAATCAGTCGACGATGTCTCCACATATGAAAAATCCTTATGCTGGTCAAGGCCATGGTTTCTACTAGAATCCGGGCCAGCAGCCAAACCTTTCTTGGCAACCTAGTGCCAGTCAAACTCCATGACCCTTTTTCCCAGGCTATCAACAGCAACACAAACTACCATTCCTGGCGACGTTACACTTGCCAGATTTGACAAGGTTGTTAAATGATCCTATTTGTCACGATCCACGTTGGCCTCCTATGCCAACGAAGTTTCCTTCGGACATTCCAAAGTTCGAGGCCAAGCCTAATGAAGATCCAGGTGATCACGTGA
>ML790164.1:271377-283191 GCA_009831015.1 Picea engelmannii | reverse complement strand
AATTCAAAAATCAACTTGAACATATAGGTTAGGATATCACCCCAACTTTTTCATATCGTTGCCTTTTTCTTATGCTATAGGATCGATCCCATCCATTTGTGACACAGAACTATCATATCTGCTCTAGAAGTGTCGCGACTTGGTGGTAGAGCCTACCAAAACATGGATGCCCTAGGTAGGTCCTGGTTGCATTATGGTGTCCATGATGTTTCTCACAACACTGTAGGCTCGGGAGTCCGTATAGTCTTTCCTGAATACGAGTTTGAGCCTCATTTGCATGGGTCTTTTTCACTCTTTGGCTTACCCTCCGGACTCCCAAAACATAACGCGTCTCCTTTTAAGCCCTTTTCAGACCCTCTAAAAATGAAAAGATTGTCTAGCGATCTTGTGACCTTTCACACTCGTTAAACTTAAATTTGAAGTCACGTCTATCCGGCGGTAGTTTACCCCTTTTTCGGTCCAGACGGTCAACTATACGAACAAAGGAATACTCTATTGAATTCCCATTCATTAGAAGAGTATCCTCAGGTATAATTTTATTCCTTTTTCGGGCCTGAGGGACTAAATTTACGAAAAAGAAACCGCCCTAGAATCCATAGTTAATCTCTTTTCAGACTCCCTAAAATTGAAAAGATCGTCGAGTGACCTTATTCTTTCACACACGTTAAAATGGTCCAGAAGAACATTCCTCACGGAGTCCATAGTTAATCTTTTTTCAGACTCCTTAAAAGTGAAAAAATAGTCGAGTAATCTTGTTCTTGTCACACTCGTTAAAATGGTTCTGAATCGACGTCTAATCAGTTCTAGTTTATCCCTTTTTCGAACCGACTAGACTATATTCGAAAAAGGTACCCCAGTGGAGTCTCCTTTTATGCTTTTTCAGACTCTCTAAATATGAAAAACCACCAAGCTTACCTTCTCTGGGCTCGTTAAACTTACATCGAAGGACGTTACCATTGTGTGTTCTATCAACCGCATTTGCATACCTTACCTATCAGCCTTGTAACAGTTTGCTTCTGCATCTTAACACCTTTGGCCACTGGAGGATTTTTCTTGAGTATCATTTCACCAGAACATCAGTCTTGTCATTTTTCCTTGAGATTGTATGTTTGCAGTACTCGTTCCTCCATTGTAACGTAATATTCCTTTATTCTTTTTCGAAATCATCAAAAAGAACAAAAAAATCAAATATACCCCAAAAAGAGGATGGGAAAAGTATTTTCTTTATTGGTAGCTTAATGAGTCGCCCTTGGATAAAGCACATATGTCTGTTTGATCATCAGACTATGGGATGTAGTACAACCTTAGGAAGCTTTTCTCGCTATATAGAGTTGTGTCCTCCACTGTTTGGTTACTCTTCCAAACATATGGAGAGTTTGTGTTGCCTCCTACTTTGTAGACTTATGATTAACATAAATGTTTCCTGAGTCTTATCACTTGTCGTGCTATTGTCCAAGGGAAGTTGGTCACTAAGCCTGAGTTGGCCCCTCTACAATATGTCTCTTGTCTGCATACCCGACCATCCTAAACGTCCAATCAAGTTTTTGTTCAAAATCATTGAGGCCTTCAGTCTGATCATCAAGATTATCAAGTCCATAACCGACGATCCATCGAAGACCTCTGGGTAGTGCAGTCGTACATTCATATTATACTCCTACCCAAGTGTTAGAGGATTTTGAAGTTGTTTCTCGAGCTTTGAAGTACAGCCATCAGGCCGAATTAGCTTCTGGGAGATGGATACTCTATATGTATATCTTTCTGATTTCGAGATGTAGCTCCGCTATGTATTATTCGCGGCTACTCTTTATAGTTATTTGACATGGATCTACAGTGTATTTGATTGGTAGCCATGGTTCTATTTTATCCCGAGCATGGGTATGCCCGCCTCGGTGAGACATTTGTTATTTTGCAGACGACACCTCCTGGTTCCTGATTCTTGGGCTCCCTCATTCATCATATTAGTACAGATTGGTAAAAGATTGGTAATGTATTTTGGCCATCAGATGCTCTTCTGACCTCACACATTAGGGGGAATCTGTTATAACCCTAAATTGCACCACACATGCTTACCTGGAATCAAGCCAACTCATATCCCTTCCTTGCCAAAACTATGTTGAACAAACTCTTGAAAATCCTCGTGGGTCAAGGTACACGCGCCCTAACCCATTATTGCACGCGTGTACATGCTGGCAGGCCTACTATAGCCCGCGTGTACCTAACAAAACACAAAAATAGGAAAGTTGTTGACGGGACAAAAAGCTATGGGTCAGTTAACTGAAACTCCCGGCCATGCATGGCTGAGAGTTCATCCAAAACCCTAGCTCCTTCTAGGCTATAAAAGAAGGGGTAGGGGTACTATTTGGAGGATGAAAAAGATAGCAAAGAAACTCTGCCCATTTGCAGAATCCATTGTCCCAACCCTTTATCCTTTCCTCAAGCCTAAGGAGAATTAACGCAAAGTAGTTGGAGGACAAAATAAGAGGAGTAGCCTAGGATCAGGATCAAGGAGCGGTGGTCGGTCTCGACTTTGATTGTAAGTTGATTCATTTTGAAAATAATAAAAGAATACTTTTCTCGTCCCAATGCATGATTTATCTATGATTTGTGTAATTTATGCTTAATTTCTAACCCTCAAGTAGAAAAGTAGCATGCATGCATGGTTGGTTGTCTTGATTGCAGGTTAACTTTGGAAGGAGCAGTGCAAGCCAGTGGTCAAAAGATCAAAGGAGGATCTACACCAAACATCAGTAAAAACGTTAGTAGTTCCTTTCCATGCATGTATCATGAAAGAGGGGTTTAAGTTTTGGGTGGTAGGTTAAAAGGTCATTTCTTTACGGTCAAAATCTGCATGCAAGTCTGACCCTAGTTTGCTAGTCCGTAGGGTATTTTTCCCAAAAACAGTAATGTACCCCTCAAATTATCTCATTCCATTGGGAATCCCATTCATTTATTAGGGTCTCTCTAGAATAGGTAACTAGGAATCTCACTACAAGGAAATTGTTAGGAAAACTACCAGGAAACACAGTAGAAATCACTTGTTTTTATAGTGAAAATCATAAAGGAGTTCAATATTTGGGCCTAAAAACCAGTCTCTTTAATATTTTTATGCAAATACACTCCATAATTTTCCATGCATGGTTGATTTATCTCCAAGATATCATTTTCTTCTCTTGGCTTGTTATTCATGCAAAAAATTGATTGTCTAAAATCTACTGTAACTCCCTATACGATTTTCCTCTCTTCGGATTGCTTCCTTGACTTGCACTCTTCCCTAAAGTGATTATATTAATCCCCCATGCTCCTAATAAGAATGAGATGTGACTTCTGACACCCACCCTCTTACATGCATTCAATGATTGGATTTGGGAAAACTCAACAACAAAATAGAAGGTTCATATACCAATAGTGATTTTAGGGAGTGGGTTGAACTAATACACATGGGTAATTCCCCCTTGGACCCCTCTTAGACCCTCCCCTCTATTGTATATTAATTCATCACCCATCTCTATCCATGTCCCCTAGTAGCTTGCATAACATTTTATTATTAAAATTCAGAAATACAATTTTCACATACATCACTTGGTCGTGGCCACATATTATATATACAATAAGCATTAATCAAATTGGGGATTATAGTAGGGATGTTACATGTACTAGCAAGTTTTTCATCCTGCATTTCAATCCTTTCCAACACCTTCTCTATGTACTCACCTTGAGACATTGTTAGTTTTTTTATTTTCCCTATCTCTTGTTATTCTCATGCCAATAATTTTCCTTGCATATCAAAGAATATTCATCACAAATGAATAGCTAATTTTATTTTAAGCATATTTATATCCTACATGTTAGACCCTACAACAATCATGTCTTCTACATACAATAACAAGATAATATAGTTGTCATTATCTAATCTCTTAAAATAAACATAATGGTCACGGTGACATCTACTATAACCTTGTTCTATTGTTGGCGCAGGCCTATTTTGGGAGGAAGATCTATTTTTGGGCACATATCTATTTTTGGAAGAGAAGGTATATTTTTGGAGTGCACGCCCTAGGAGGAAAAAAAGAAGCATGCAGAAAAAGAAGGAAAAGAAATGTGGTACACATGCATACATGCCTAACTATGCTAGGGTTAGGGTTTTTGACAATATTGTAATGGCTATAAGACAATAGAGTAGTATAAATAAATACCTAGGAGGTCTAGGTTGGGGGTTTGGAAGCTACTGATTTTAGTGAGTTTTGTTATGATTATTGTGGTAGAATGGAATAATCTAGTGTTTAAGGGTTTGGTCATGGGATGAGGAGCTTGGTGTGATCTAGTTAGCCTCTCAGAGGGTACTTACCCTCCTTTTGATTGTAATCTTTAATATATAATGTGTGTAGTGCAGATTTTGAAATAGAATGAATAAGAGCACAAAACACCCATATCATTTTGGACGTAACCCTAGGAGGAGGTGAACCATGGTAAAATATTGTGTTTTGTGTGTTGTTACTGAATGATTTTACTATTCTGCTAATCATTATCTAAATAATGAATGGTTAAATCTAAATATAACAACATGCATACATAAGTTAATGGTGAATGAATACTAGAATTAGATGAATGATAAATGATGATCTATAAGGGAGAGAATCTAAACATAGTCCCCACTCCTTCCTAGAATGCAAACACCTGAGTATTTCATTCCCCCATAAATCTATCTCGAATGAGGTTGCATTCTGCACTCTGTGTGCATTGTTGCCTTCTGGTTTACTAGGAGGGTTGATAGTTTGGAGGGTTTTGTTGGAAACCTATTGGATATCAGAACCTAGGCCAGCCCAAGTAACCAACAAATGGTTTTGTTTTCAGCTGGAACTGCACAAGATTAAGTGGACTAGATCTGTGGAAGAAAAGAGAAGAGGATGAAAGCATATAAGGGAATGTTCAGGCCATGGAATCCAATGAAGGAGGATATTGAAAGATGGTTGAGGACGAAGGAACTCAAGTTTTCACATAAGGAAAAAAGAAACCTTAGGATCACACCATGAAAATATCTCAATAAATACATGTTTAGCAACTTGCATGAGGTATTTTTTTGTGATTTCCAGCATATTTTGCAGGAGTGGTTATTTATGTTGAAGGGAAACCACCCTATGAATTGGATCAAACAACAAGAGTGGCATCCTTTGGATATCTGTTAGTTACAACAAGTGAATAACAAATTTACATGCACAATAGATTTATGGTTAGACAGTGTTATTACAGGGTTTATCATTGAATCTGTAGTAGATATAGTGAAGTCTTACACTACTGCAAATAAGGATTTTATAAAGGGACCCAGAGGTAGGTACATCATATCATTGTCTACTTCAATCAATATTTCATTGTATGACAAAGGTGTGATGAACATAGAATCAAATAGCTAAATTTCCTTGCGTGCATGGGGGAAGGGGGGAAGCACTAAAAGAAAGTTGAGATATGGCCAAGGAGATGGATAAAGGGAAGAGAATGGAGGCCATGGACCCATTCATGATGGAAGAGGACCCGATAAAGAAAATAATGGAAAAATCTGGAAAGACATGCAGCGGAAGATCTTACCAATATAAGATGAATAACATGAAGAGGGCCATAGCTGACAAAGAGGGCTTGGCAAGCGATGAAGAAAAGTTAGAGTATATCTGGGTTGTGGATTAGATTGAGGAAATCATGCACACAACATAATAAAGGGAAAAAATAGGTCTAGGTTCAGGAATAGAAGGAAGAACTCTAGTCTAGATCATTGTGGAACCTACAACCCCATGTGCAACTAATACACCTTAAAGAAAACCAACATTTAGAAAACTGAATTTTAGTGGAAGAGGAGAAATAGGACAAGGATCCAATCAAGGACAACCAACTAGGGGAGAAATTTCAGGAAGTAACAGTCAATTAGCTACACCGCATGGAGGAAGTAGTTCAACATAGTTCAAAATGGCAAGAAACTATCCCACAATCAGATTACCAGAGTTTTGGGGAGAGACATCAGAGGACCCCGAAAATCATTTATTCATCTACGAAAAGACATGGGAAGAAACGTAGATCAAAAATAAGGATACAAATCTCACGTAGTTAGATATCACACTAAGAGACTATGCACTGGATTGGTATATGAGCCTTGATGTAAATAGCCCACAAGGAATACCAAATATTGTCGCAAAGGTGAAAAAATTATTGGTAAACGAATTTCATAAGCCAGGTTCAGAAGACCAATAAATGAATGAAATGATTGAAATCAGGAAGAAACCACGTGAGTCTATTTGGGATATTGATCAGAGGTTCAAACGTCTGAAAGGTAGGTTGAGGTATTCAATTATTGATATACAACATAGGCAATTATTTGTGAACTCATTGTTACCACACTTGAAGTATCCTTTGAGACAACAAAAGTTCCAAAATTAGGTAGAGGATCTACAAGCAGCCCTGCAACTGGAAGAAAACCAGTATCAGAAGATAGATCAATCAATAGAGGAGTTGGAGGAGGATATGAAGAATCTAACATTTCAACTGAACCAAAATAAGGGAAAAGAGAAAAGATAAGTAGTTTGGTGTACATTATGCAGGACAAAAGGTCATCATAAGAATGAATGTCCAACGTTTGCGTAGTACTTGGAATCAAGGGTGACAAACCCCTTTCCAATAGGAGGATCACGGTGAGATATTTGTAAGACACATGGGCACAATCCATACCATTTCCCAATGATGCAGAAGTATAAGGTAGTACCAAAAATTTCATATTGCATTTTTTGCAAATCATTGGGTCATGATGATAAGGACTGTGGAACACTGGAACTCATGAGAGAAATAACTTCAAACACTTATAGGGTGAAAAAAGAGATTATGATAGGGCAATTTGCAACTCAGTTTAACTAGGTTCCACCACTATTTAACCCCATGTCGCCACAATACAACAATGTGCATCCACAGTATAATCTTATGCAGTATAACCATGTACCCCAATACAATGCACCGCGAGGAGATAGAGGTGCATTCAAAGGTGGAGGATGAGGCAAAGGAGGATTTGGACAAGGCAGAGGCCTAGTAGTGTGCCAAAAATTCCAACAACCAGGACATTATGCAAGGTATTTTCCACTTCCACCTGCAACATGCATGTATTGTCGCGCAACAACCATGACACAGAAGACTGCCCAACACTTTTGGGGAAGATTCAGGAAAAAAAGAAAAAAAACAACCAGAATGTCTAGTGGATTTATGCAGAATCCAAGGATGATGGGAAACATATCAATATAGTTAATCAAGAAGGATCCAAGATAGGAGTTGATGCAACAAAACAAGATCCAATTCAACGCCAATAGGTAAAGAAGAATATTGAGCCACAAAAGCAGTTTTACGCACGGAAAGAAAAGGAAACATTTAAGGAGGCCAGACAAGATATTCTCAAGGATAAAATCACGTCTACATCAGTTTCACAACAAAATCAGAACTTGCCAATGTACGATATGCCATCTTCAATGGATCACACCGTTAAGGACAACCTTTAGAACAAGTAAGTACCATCAATAATTTTTTGCAATCCTGTGTTAAGTTATTAAATGATCCATCATATATGAAGGTCTTACAAAATATTCTAGAAATATGAAACATAGAGGTAGAAGGGAAGTTAGAGAAGAAAACAATCAACCATCTCCATACAAGAAGAAGGACAAATAGAGAATTCAGGCTAAATGCCAATATTAGGGACTTCAACATGGGAGATATTATATTGGATTTAGGATCTGAAGTAAAAATATTTCCTAAGAATACATGAAAGTGTATGTGGGAACCCACATTAGGCTATTCACATTTCCAGTTGAAACTAGACAATTAGCACAGAGTGTTACCAATTGGAAGGCTTAAAGGTGTGATAGTAGATTTGAATGGAGTGCGCATTGTGGCAGATTTCGAAGTAATAGAGATAGTGGATGGTACAAAACGTTACCTAACATTACTGGGATTGGATTGGGAATTTGATAATGAGGTTGTGATCAACCTAAAGAAAAGGAAAATGACTTTTGAATCAAATGAATATATGGTTGTTGCACCATTGGATCCTCCAGAAGGAGAAAGGTTTGTAGAGGCGAACTGTTTGGATTTGGAAGAAATAAATCAATTATACATAACCATTGCATAAGAAGAAGATTATGTCAACCCAACTGCATATGGGGTACTCAGTTATTACATCATTTTATTCAGACTCAGACACAGGTCTGGAGAATTGGAAGCACAGACTACATGAAGTCTCCACAAGGAGGTGCGCAAGAATAGATTGCACAGTAAGGTGGGTTAGTATAGAGATAAGGGAACCTCTCGGTTTTCATGGGTTTAATGAATTAGAGGAATTCTTGACAAAATATGAGGAGGAAGTGTTGGAAAATCATAGGTTGTTAGCCCCGGATATTGCACTCAAGGAAACACCTACTAGATGGTGGGGTGCTCACAAAGAATCAATTTAGGAATGGTATCAATATAAATGACTACTACATATTAGATTTGGCGTAGAATAAGGGATAAATACAATGCAAAAGTATGATGGGAGAGGAACACTAGTTGAACACCCAGAGAAATTCATAACACAATGGAGGATGACACCACTATTGACGATTAAAATACCAATGAGGAATCTTGCCCACAAAGTATTGCTAAAGCCTATTATTTAAACTATTCTAATGATATATAATACTAGTAGGTGGGACCCCCTTGTAGACTGGAGGCTCAGAGATAGTCTTATCACACATTTTATGATGTTGTTTCGATGTTTCTTATAGGGTTCTATATGGTTGATGATGCAGTCTTGGTTTTGTTGTGACATAATGGAAGATAGATATTGCATTTTATGTGATGATTATGTTACTCTAAGCTCTAAATTCTATGTTATGAGTTGCATATATTTATTGTTGTTACATTTGATAGTATCGCCATGATTCCTTACTTGATACACCTTCACAAGACACATGTTAGCAATAACATGAAACAAAATAAATGGAAAGAAACTTATAAAAAAATTCAAGGAAAGGAACTATACTATACTATTTTAAGAGTTTATGTGTGAATGAAATAAAAGGAAGTTAGTATTAATCCTAACTAGCAATGTTAGTGGTTATACAAATTATATTGAGTTATATCAGGAGCATTTGATATATGGTATAGTATGGTTTTTGGAAATGGTTAATATGGATTGGGGTGGCACAATTGGCAACTAATATGTCACGAGTTTTAATGTATGGAATTAATGGCATGGTTAATGGATGGTTTTTGGCTGGTTGTTGTGTACTACGAAATTGAATGTGAGGAAAATGGAAGAAACATGCAGTAAATGCACGTCACTCCATACTTCTCCCACTAGGCCATCACCCTAGCATGGTTATTGTTTCATTTGGTTTTTTTGTGGTTAAGCTCTGAGATTCAATCCTAGAAGGAATTGCTCAAATAGCTCTCCCTTTAAAGTCATTGGTTACAGGTATGGTTCTTTTCGCCCATCCATGAATTTCACTCTGTATATGAAACGAACAATGGCTCGGTAATCTGTTGGTTTGTTTTTTCCTGAGATTGGGAACTGTGTAAACGCATGGGTATTTTCTCTAGAATGAATGTGTGTCTATTCGTTTGAAAATGGAAATATTGATTTGTTGAAGTTGTGATTTCGTTGGTTGTTCTGTGTGGTGGAAGATGTGATGGATCTATGTTGTTTTAAGTAGTTATGGGTATTTTGTTGGAGGTTTTCTCTCTATTTAGCCTTGCTGGCCTCCTCCTCATAGTTATGGTAAACATATCCAGTTGTATTCGGATGTTATGGGGGTTTTGTGTATGTTTCTAACTACCTTTTGTTCAATTTGTATCTTCCAGAGCCATGTTCGTGGGTTATTCACCTGATCGTGGACTTATTTTTGTGATATTGGCATCAACACAGTTGGTTATGGGGTGGCCATTATGCCAAGAAGTATGCTTATGGTTGTTGGTAATACTTGGGATTTGCATTTCCATTGGCATTGTTATAAATTGGTTTGGCTCGTGAAAATAGCACGAGGGTTATGCCTCTGTGAGTTCTTGGTATTTGTTACTCTCTAGTGAGCAATCGTTGCTCCTCTACATCATTTCCTACCATACCCGGTGTTAAACTGACACACTATTACAAGCTGAGAGTTATAAAATATTATGGTTCCACCATGATTGTTTTGAAGGTTTTCTACCTACAGTTGATATCTTCAACCTCCAGTCTCTCTGTGTTTTGGTGACCGATCGAACTCTTGATTATTTCTTGTGTTCATGGTTACAGAGCTCGATTTTGATAACCCCAACCGGTCGCACTCTTGTCGGGTATCTTGCTTACTATAATAAGTTGGTTGAGTGGTTATGACACTGGCTTTGAGTATTGTCTCATCTCTGTTTGACCGGGTTGTTGGAAATTTGTAATTGGGGATGAGAATTGGTGTATAGTAGAGGGGTTGCCTCCTTTTGTTGTGACAGTTTCATCTATAACCCATCTCATTTTTTTTTTTATTAAATTGGTTGATTGTGCATAAATAGTAATTTGTAGTCAGAGGGTTGACTCCTTTCGTTATGGGTTTTCGTTGTGTTCCTACAACGTGGTGTAAATTGTAGTTGGTGGCTGTTGTGTGTTTGATTAGTCCCGAGTGGGATCATTGCAAGTTGGGAAAGTTGATGATTGTGACTTGGTTGTTTACTGTGTATGGTTTATGGAGACATTGTGCATTGTTTTGTCTTATTGCATCATCAGAAAATGAAGAATGGGTTTTGTATCATTTCATTGCAAGTTTATTTGTTAATATTGTCAAAATAATGAAATCGGGCAAGTTTTAAAAAGGTTGGTTCAACTCGGGAAAGACGTGTGTCTATGTTTGATTTAGGAAATTACGAATTATGGGCAGTGGTTGATATTCTATAGAAATATATGATGGACATAGATGAAGCAATGTGACTGTGTGTTCCTTTTGATTTTGTTTAAATAAAAAAGAGAAGGAAATGAAAAGAAATGAGTATTCTCTTAACAAGAATGTTGAAAGGCATAGTGATTCTGAGTATGATTACAGACTTTGTTGATTGAAAAAGTTTGAAGAATTGAATGTGGGACAGTGAATATTTTTTTACACACAGGAATTGTTAATTGGTATTGGTATCCTGGTATTGAATACAAAAGTTGTTTTTTATGGATTACTTAATTAGTTTTAAGAACAATATTCGTTCTTTTCCCTACCATTCTTTCACTTTTCTCACATTACAACTCCCCTCACCTTCCCATATTCACTATCCTCTCCTTGTTCCTAAAATTTAATTATAGTTAAGATAAATTATACATTATGACAGTTAAAGGATCACACATGGATTAATTACAGTGATATATTCTTTTGATTTACGATACAGTTGATTGTTTGATGTTTATGAGAAGTAATCATGATATATTCCCCCTCATTTTAACACTTTTCACTCAATACAATCCCTCACATATCCCAGAACCCTTATTCACCCCTTGCACATTGACAAGTATTAAACGATTTGTATGGATTGGATTGCATGAGTTTGATATGTTGTTGAGCCAAACTTTGTTTCATATTTAAAAGAGTTGTCATGTATGATTGTTGAAGAAACTATTTTCTAATCAATAATGCATACATGAATGATCTTTTTCAGCATAGGTAGCCATGGTCGGGGTAACAAAGGAAGAATAAATTGGAACAGGGGCCCTAGAAGGCCAAGGTTCTCTATACACTTTGATGCAGACTCGCAATAGTTAGGCCAGTTATTTCAAGCTGGATTTTTTAACTGGATTGGGAAAGGATT
>ML790164.1:261135-271277 GCA_009831015.1 Picea engelmannii | reverse complement strand
GATTTCATTAGAGGTTCTTGGGTAGTTCAAAGAAGTTCAATTTCTGTTTCTTTGTTTATTTAGTTGTCTGTTAGGTCAATGCTAGCAGGGAACCTGGTTATCAATACCAGTTTTTCCTTGACTGTTGCTTGACATTTATTCTCAGGACACACAGAGGTACATGCAGCCTGCAGAAGGCCTGCACGCATGTAACCCGTGCTCTAACCTTCGATAGCCCACGTTTGAACGCCTGTTGTAGTGGTTTCAGTAGCGTGTAGAGCCCAGGAAGCTTAAGAGGCAGTCTCCTCTTCCCTGTCAGAAGTTTACCTTCTCAGGGGGGTTTCTGGATCCTGTCTGGGTCCTGTTGGTTTATTGTCTTGTTTTTCAGTCTTCCTTTTTGTGTTAGTTATTCTTCGTATTTGTTTTCTTTTTTGCAAATTTTCCTTTTTTGTTGAAGTGATAGAATCCAAGCCTTTTCGAGACCCTGGTTGTCAATACCAGAGGCCTCTTTCAGGTCTAGGCTGCCTGTGTATTAGTTTATCTTAGATTTTATATAGACCTGCGGCCTGTTTAGGCTTAGCCCGAGGGTACCCGTGCACTGTTGTATCTCAGCATGCGTTTGCACGCGTGCTGTCTTGGTGACAGTCGCGGGCTTGATTGGTATCTTTTCAGCTTAGGTGGGGTAGTCATCCCCTCCTGTGGTGAGAAGAGCTCCTCTCAGGGGTATAGAGTCTGGAGCTGCACAGTCAACAGGTTAGGGCATCTTCTCCTTAGCCTGTGTTTGTTAGTTGATGTTTTGATAGAAAAGACAAAAGAGAAAAAATATTTGTTTTATGGTTTTTAGGCAAGTGTTAGAATCGGTGCTGTCTTGATTGATTTTTCGCATTTTGTGTTCTGATTCTTTTGTGATCTGTGCTTTAAGCCGGAGTTTTCTTTTCATTCTCTTGGTTTTGTTCTTGTCAATATTTTTCCTTGTTGCGTTATCTTGCAACTAAATAAAAAAAAAATCTCGTTTCATTTTCTTCTTGATTTGAAGATTGTGTTGTTGCATCAGTAGCTAGGAAAGAAGTCTTTGTGCATAAGTTTTTGCAGTGTATTTAGAGTATAAGTAGCTCGCAGATCTGAGCGAAAGTATTTTATATTCGCTGCCTGAAATCTTAGTAAATTTGAAAAGAAAAGAAGTCTTTCTTGTTTGAAAAATTGTTGGTTTTGCATTTTAGTAAAAGTTTGGTTTCCAAGCATTTCTTGTTCATTTTTCTTTGAGTCTTTTTACACACCATAAGTTTCACTTTCGCACCTTGTGACTTAAAAAATCCCATTAAAAGCAACGCTAATAAAAATCAATTAGAATTTTTTGTTTGTAGGGTGCATACACTAGCTCGGGACTAGGGCCTTGGAATAGGTTGGAGAGTAAATTCTCCAAGGACACCCAAACCAAACATTGGAGTCTGTCAATAGGGAGTGTAGAAGTCCAATTACGGAAATTTATCTGGGACCCCCCTCTAACACAAGGGCTAAACACGAGGTCGCGTAAGGAAAGGTAGCGGAGATAACCCCTCCAAAGCTGGACCGAGCGTTGTGGAGAACACATATTGAGGATTTGTTAAGGGATTCCGTCGTTTGCATTTTCCACAGGGCTTTGTGGGTCTCGAATCCGTTCGAGGTCCTCAGTTGTCTTCCGGACCATTTTCTCTCAATACCCTTGACAGGTTTCGGGCTTGATACCCTGCTCATTGTGGTCTACCTGACTGTCGACTGTACCCGCCTGGTGACTGTTCACGTGCTAGCAAACTAGTTGCCAATCTTTTCTAGGGACATACACGGGTGACTGCGGGGGTATACCGCGGTACCTAGGATAGACATCGGACCACGGTTTGCAGAGTATACCTGGAGGGTGCTTCCGTATTCGAGTTGCACTTGCACCGGTAAGTTTCTCTAGTGTTGGTTGTTGTAACTATTCTTCCAACTAGTTTAGTGCTTGCTTGATTTATCTTCTAGGGGATTTCTTATAGTGAGTGTTATTGTTTGTTCATGTAGAATACCTTAGTGTGTCGTGAATCTTCTCACACAGTGGAGGATTCGGAGCTCCGCCGGTCACGAAGGCTTCTGGGCCTGCCGCCAGTTATACTAGAGCCACCCCCGCCACCATTGAGGCGGAAGCTAGACCATCAAGGGTCTTTCGAAGCAACCGAGGCTTTTGAGCCCGAAAAACCCCCCGAGGAATCGACCGCCAATATTGGATTGGTTGAAACCTCAAACACTGATAAGTGGCCGGACCTTATTGTGCCAATTCAATTTTACGAACGCCTGTTAGTGCCTAACCCAGTTATGGAACCAAACTCTGTTACTTCCTCTGGGATTTCTTCCATTTCTATCACTGTTGCTACCACAAGAGAAGCTTCTCCTAACTTGCCTTTGTCGGCGTTCTGGGCCACCACGGTCTCAGCCGCAACTACGTCGCACAGTGGACCGACCCCATCTATCACAGCTGCCACACCTCTTTACACACCTAGTGTGACAGGCGCTCCGTTTTCATACGGTATGCCTAGTTCAGGTACTAGTCCTGCACTCACTTCATCCACTTTCCAGACTTTGGGTCTGGGGGCAAGGAGCTCTAATGCTCCTCTGCAAGGACAACTTGGGGACATTCATGTCCCTTTCAATGCTTTTCCTTACGCTGGAGGTCATATTCCTCCTTCGTCCCCTTCACTCGGTGGATCGCATCAACAGTCCGTCGGGCAGCCTGCACACACAAGTCCTTTTGGAGCTGGGAGTCAAGGAACACCTGCACAAACTCAACCGGTAGGTTCGTCACCGTTTGTTTGGAACGAGACGTTTGGTAATAACACTTTCGCATCCGCTGCTTTCCCATCTGGGGGCACACCCATTTTCGGACAGTCTACACTGGCACAGGGTACTATTCCTGCTTTGGGGGCACATATACCAGGACCTTGGAACTCAGCACAAGGATCTGTTCCATCCTCTGGAATGCCGTTCTGGGGTAATTCTTTCCACAGCCAATGGAACCCCAGACAGACTTCTATGCCTCTTCCATTAGGACCGACATGGGGTAATCTATCCCAAAGTCCGTCAAACACGATGAACGCCCAACATCCTATGTCCTTCATGGGGAATCAGCCAATGATGTCTCCTCAGATGCAAAACCCTTATGCTGGTCAGGGCCATGGTTTCTACCAGAACCCGAGCTAGCAGTCAAACTTTTCCTGGCAACCTGGTTCCAGTCAAACTCCAGGACCCTTTTATCCCAGCTATCAGAAGCAACCTAAACTACCATTATTGGCGACGTTACACTTGCCAGATTTGACACGGTTGTTAAATGATCCTATCTATCATGATCCGCGTTGGACTCCTATGCCGTCGAAGTTGCCTTCGGACATCCCAAAGTTCGAGGCCAAGCCTAACGAAGATCTAGGCGATCACGTGACTACTTTCCACTTATGGTGCTCATCTAACTCACTGAAAGATGACTCCGTCCAGTTGTGATTATTTCAACGCACTCTTATTGGGAGTGCCGCAAAATGGTACATAGAGCTTGATCGTTCACGATATTCTTCTTTTGGCGAACTGGCGATGGCCTTCCTCAACCATTTCCAGTTACCTGTGAGATACGACGCCGGCACAAAATTGCTAGCTAATTTCGAGCAGACGACCGTAGACCATATCTCGGATCATATTCAAGAGTGGCGACGCCGAAAGAGTATTATCAAGGTACCCATCCCACCAGCATTCCTTCTTGAGTGGTTCCTTAAGTCTTTAGTTCCACAGTTATCCAAAGACGTCGCAACTTCAGGGGTTTTCTCCAAGGAGGATTCCATCATGAGGGCTCAACAGTTTGAGCTTATCTATTCTCAGTCTGTTCTATTGTACAACATCCTGTCGAATGCACCACGATCGATTCTGGATAAAACCAGACAGAGAGCCGGACCACATGCCGATGGTATCATTGGTTTGGCACAAACCAAGCCCGCTGAGCAATTGACAAAACAATTGCAGCAGTTATCTATACAACACTCAGCGGACAGCCAGACTACTGCTTTGGTTGCTCCTCCTATTCAAACGTCGGAAGTACACTCTGTACAGACGACTAACCCAAAGGCCAACCAGCAGCCTGAAGGGAAGAAAAAACAACGCAAGAAGAGTAAGGGCGATAAAAAACCAATTGATCATGTTGGAGAGGGCACCACTGAAAAGAGGAAGGTGAGGTATCCGTGCAACTTATGTGCGGAAGACCACCCGACCCATCTATGCCCTCGATTTGCGGAGGCTCAGAAGTTTGTCACACAGTAACAGCAAGCTGTGTTGACTAATCCCTTTCAGCATGGGCAAAATCTAACTCAAGCCTTTGCAAGTACCGAAGGGGGCAGCCAAGAAAACTGCCCTCCCTTAAACAATTCATCTTCCATGAACGTATATATGGTAAAAAGTGATGCTTTCATAACGACTAGAGCGCACGACTATAGCAAACCAAGCGCCCCTGAGAAAGGCAAAGAAGCCAAGATCCCATCTCTTCCTCTACAGATCGAGAAGACGTTGGGTGAAACAATGACACGCATTCCAAAAGGTGCGTTCAAGCGTGCTTCTCACAATCCAAATGCAAGGGCCGCCCAGAACTACTCCGTGGTGGAAGATTTATCACAAACCCCTTGTGCTATGTCCTCTTTGGAGGTCCTCCAAAGTTGCCCTGCTCAGAGGAAAGCCTTGTTGACAACTTTAGGCTCTACCGAGACTTGTAACTCGGGTACCATCATGTTAGATACGACTGACTTGAAACCTCGTTTGCCTTACCACGTCGCATTTCAGATAGTAGTGGCTCACCCCACAAAAACTTTTACACGGAATATTTTCCGCACGGTGGTAGACAAGGGCACTTCGACTTGCATTATGTTGTTAGCATGCTGGAAAGCCATTGGCCAACCTGAGTTGTCTCCGTCACCTACTCTCCTTACTGCGTTCGATGTTCGTTCTTTCCGACCGCATGGCATCATTTCTTCTTTCCCTGTCCAGTTAGGGGGGAAGACCGTGTGCATCGAAGTAGAAGTAGTTGATGCCCCCATCAACTACAATCTATTGTTAGGTCGCAGTTGGACTTATGAAATGCAAGCGGTGGTCGCTACAATCTTCCGAGTCTTATTGTTTCCACATGAGGGTCGGATAGTGACTATTGATCAGTTATCCTTCTCTCGACCTGACCCAGCTTTGGGGGCATCCACGGTTCCCATGGTTGATAATCCTCAAGCTGGTGTCGTCAACATAGGAGTTGGTTTGTGCCCATCTTTGATGGGTACTTTTGATTACCCACCTCCTCACGGCGATGTCAAATTTATATCGAACCACCACAAGGCTGAGATTTTCCATGTTTCGTCATTTCACTTGACTTACTTTCAGGATCCGTGGACTCTTCCTTCCCCATCAGCCATGATGGACGAGATAGGGCATGTTGGCATGGCCACGCCCTTGTCGGCCACTGAAGTAGCGTACTCTTTGGTCCAGCAAACTTCAGCTACTCCTGATCCGATTCCCACACAAGAGTTGGATCCACTCCTCGAGCCTATCTGGGCTCAGGATTCTCTTACCGATATCGATTCGTTAGATTTAGTCTTACCTTCCGATGAAGCTATAATCGAAGCAATGACTGGTCCGGACAAACCCTGGGATGATCTTCATCACAGATCATATTTCCTCCCAGAGTTACACCGAATTGAGGCAGGATAATTCACTATCACCATGACGGGAGGTCATCCTTGTCCCATTAGCCTCTTAGCTACACAGGATATTTATGCTGAGGGAAATATGGCGACTATCGCTGAAACGATACCTATAGATATCTCCCAAAACCCTGGCGTCGTGGAAAATTTCTTCGTCGAAGCGGATTTCTCCCTCGAAGAGATTCATATTTACACAGATCTTTTTAAAGAATTCCGCGATGTTTTTGTTTGGTCTTACGAGGAAATGCCAGGCATTGATCCAAAAATAGTTGAACACGAAATCACTACGTATCCTGATGCTAAGCCTGTTCGACAGAAACTTCGTCCAGTTAATCCTAGGAAAGCAGCAACCATTAAGACGGAGGTTGAGAAATTTCTTAAGGCAGGGTTCATATACCCTATTCACTTGACTCAATGGGTGTCAAACCCCCTGCTGATCGATAAAAAACAAGGCACGATTCGTGTCTGTACCGATTTCCGTGATTTGAACAAGGCATGTCCAAAAGATAATTACCCAACCCCATTCATCGACCAGATCATTGATGAGTGCGCCGGTTGCGAAGCCTTTTAATTCATGGATGGTTTTTCGGGCTATAACCAAATCCAAATCAAACTCGAGGACCAACACAAAACGGCATTCATTTGTCTGTGGGGTACATTCGCCTATTGAAAAATGCCTTTTGGTCTCAAGAATGCTGGAGCCACTTTCCAGCGGGCCATGTCTTTTGTGTTTCACGACCTCAAACATATAGTCGAGGCCTATCCAGATGATTTAGCATCACGCTCTAGCAAGCGAAAAGATCATCCAACACACCTCAGACTAATCTTCGAACGCTGTCGCTACTTCCGGATTCGCTTGAATCCCAACAAGTGCAGCTTTTGCGTCACGTCAGGACGTTTGTTAGGTTTCATAGTGTCAACCACAGGGATCATGGTCGATCCTCTCAAGGTGGAGGCGATAATCCAGTTGCCCCCCCCCATGCACAATTTTACAACTTCAAAGTCTTCAAGGCAAGGTGAACTTCTTACGACGCTTCATTGCCAACTATGCTGAAATTACCAAGGGCTTCATGCGTTTACTGAAGAAAGACGTTCCTTTTCTCTGGGACGAAGCTGCGCAGTGCTCTTTCGACGCATTGAAACACACCCTTACAACCGCACCTCTGCTACGACCACCGAATTATAACAAAGATTTCCTATTATATCTGGCTGCCGCAGAGTCAACCATAGGCATGGTTTTAGTTCAGGAAGATGATTCATTTTCTGAATACGTGATTTATTACCTGATCCGAGGCCTCGTAGGACCGGAACTTAATTATACCCATCTCAAAAAACTTGCGTTGGCAGCAATTCATGTTGTTCAACGGTTCCGTCACTATGTTCTGTTTCGCAAGACCACCGTCATTGCCGTCGTGAATCCATTCCAGTACATGTTGACACGACGAGTTATCGGCGGAAAAATCAGTAGATGGATGGTAACCCTCCAAGAATTCGACTTAGACTTTGTTTCAGCCAAGTCCAAAAAGTCGTTAGTCTTCGCAGAACTTATCTCGGAACTTCCGATTGAGTCAGGTGACGTTGTGCCTAAGGAATCGCCTATCCGGGGGGATATGTTTTTGATCGAATCATCTGACCCCTGGTACGGAGATATACTGATCTATCTCCAGAATTTGAAGTGTCCTACCTCTGATTCTCGTGATGAGCGTCGGTGGATACGCCATCAGGCCAAGATCTATATTATACTCAATGATACTTTGTATCGGAGAGGTGTAGATTGTATCTTGCATCGATGTCTCACTCATGAGGAGGCCATCGTAGTGCTCAATGATTTTCATACAGGAGCTTGTGGTGGTCACTTATCCAGGTTGGCGACAGCCCAAAAGATTTTACGAGCAGATTACTTTTGGCCCACGCTTATCAAAGACTGTATTGAGTCGGTCAAGAAGTGCCATCCGTGCCAAATCCTCTCACGGAAGATGAGGGCACACCCAGCTCCTATGTTTCTTGTTATCACCATCGATCCCTTCACTAAGTGGGGGATTGATTACACTACTTGCAACCCCCTGTCAGCCAGGGGGCATCGCTATATCATTGTGGTTGTCGACTACTTCACTAAGTGGGTCGAAGCTATGACGGCGTTCAAAGATGATGGAGAGACTGCAGTTCTCTTCTTATTTAACCAGATTATCACACAGTTCGGAGTCCCGAGAGAGATTGCCACTGACCATGGAAGTCACTTTCAGAACCAAATGATGTCCAAGTTAACGTCAAAGCTTGGGTTACGGCAAGAACACTCATCACCTTACTACCCCGAAGCCAATGGGCAAGTGGAAGATGTTAACAAAACGCTTAAGACAATGCTACAATGAACCATCAACTCAGCCAAGTCAAACTGGCATTTGATGTTATACTCGGCATTATGGGCTTACCGAACATCAGTTAAGACTGCAACCGGTTTCTCACCTTTCCAACTCGTTTACGGTCTAGAGGCAGTCTTGCCCATCGAATGTCAAATTCCATCTCTGAAGTTGGCAGTACAGTTATTGCCAGACACTTCTCCGCTTGAAGAATGGTTAGTACACCTAGAGAAACTTGATGAACAATGTCGTGATGTGGCACTGGCCAAAGAGGCTCATAAACATAAGTTTAAGTGTCAATATGATAGGTCTGTTCATCCTTGGGTTCTCTCTGAGGGCGACCTTGTCCTAGTTTACGACCAAGATAGGTACCCCCTGGGGGCAGGAAAGTTTAAACCCATGTGGTTCGGACCCTTCATTGTTAAGGAGGTGTTAAAAAAGGACGCTTATCGTCTGATCGATTTTGAAGGGAATACTTTGGCGGAGCCTAGAAATGGGCTCTACCTCAAGAAGTACTACTCATAGGGTCACTGTGGGTAACTTTTTGTAACATATGTATAGTCTTTGTGCTATTACTTTCTTTCGTTTCTTTTGAAAACGTGTCATGGACGTGTCATTAATGTTATCTTTCGTCACTATGGAAGATGTCAAGTGAGTCTGAGGTGTTCATTGGGTATGCAGACGGTGCTAGTCGACACACGCAGTGGCTTGCCTCCGCAGCTTGGGTAATCTTTACACCACAGGGTCAGTTGTTATCTTCCGGAGGGATATGCTTAGGTAACACCACAAACAATGTTGTTGAGTATAGCGCAGTTATTGATTTTCTTTTTGACACTTTGTCATTGGGTATCTCTCGTCTCCGGGTCTATCTAGACGCTCAACTGGTTGTGTCGCAGCTAAACAGAATATACCGTGTGCACGATCGTACTTTACACCGACGATTCCTTAGGGTACGATTCCTTTTATCAGTTTCTTTATACCAAAAACCATTTTGAGTGGTTCCAGAGTTATATGGAAGGGATTTGATCAGGTATTGGGGCATTTTTCATTGAGTTTCAGAAAATAAAAAAAATATACATAAGGACGGTCCATAGTTTTTTTTTTTTCAAAAATCAACCTGAGCATATAGGGTAGGATTTCATCCCCACTGTTGCATCTCGTTGCCTTTTGTTTTTACGATATAGGATCGATCCCATCCGGTTGTGCCACGGAACCGTCATATATTCTCTAGAAGTGTCGCAATTGGGTGGTAGAGCTTACCAAAACATGGATGCCCTAGGTAGTTCCTAGTTGCATTATGGTGTCCATGTCGTTTCTGACAACCTCGTAGGCTCGGGAGTCTGCATAGTCTTTCCTGAATATGAGTTTTAGCCTCATTTGCATGGGTATTTTTCACTCTTTGTCTTACCCTCTAGACTCCCAAAACATAACGGGTCTCCTTTTAAGCCCTTTTCAGACCCTTTAAACATGAAAAGATTGTCGAGCGATCTTGTGACCCTTCACGCTCGTTAAACTGAAATTTGAAGTCACGTCTGTCTGGCGGTAGTTTACCCCTTTTTCGGTCCGGACGGTCAACTGTACGAATAAAGGAATACTCTATCGAATTCCAATTCTTTAGAAGAGTATCCCCAGGTATAATTTTATTCCTTTTTCGGGCCTGAGGGACTAAATTTACGAAAAAGAAACCCCCCCAGAGTCCATAGTTAAGCTCTTTTCAGACTCCCTAAAATTGAAAATATTGTCGAGTGACCTTATTCTTTCACACTCATTAAACGGTCCAGAAGAACATTCTTGACGGAGTCCATAGTTAAGCTTTTTTCAGACTCCTTAAAATTGAAAAAATAGCCGAGTGATCTTGTCTTTATCACACTCGTTAAAATGGTTTTGAATTGACATCTAGTTGGTGTTAGTTTACCCCTTTTTCGAACCGACTAGATTATTGACGAAAAATGTACCCCAATGGAGTTTCCTTTTATGTTTTTTCAGACTCTCTAAACATGAAAAATCACCGAGCTTCCCTTCTCTGGGCTCGTTAAACTTACATCGAAGGACGTTACCATTGTGTGTTCTATCAACCGCA
>ML790164.1:243421-261035 GCA_009831015.1 Picea engelmannii | reverse complement strand
AGTCTTGTCCTTGTGCCTTGAGCTTGTATGTTTGCTATGCTCGTTCCTCCACTGTAACGTAATATTCCTTTATTCTTTTTCAAAATATTCAAAAAGAACAAAAAAATCAAATATACCCCAAAAAGAGGATGGGAAAAGTATTTTCTTTATTGGCAGCATCATGAGTCGCCCTTAGATATAGCACATCTATCTGTTTGATTCATCAGACGTTGGGATGTAGTACGACCTTAGGAATATTTGCTCACTATATTGAGTTGTGTCCTCCATCGTTTGGTTACTCTTCCAAACATATGGAGAGTTTGCGTTGCCTCCTGCTTCGTAGACTTATGATTAACAGATATGCTGCCTGAGTCTTATCACTTGTCGTGCTATTGTTCAAGGGAAGTTTGTTACTTATCCTGAGTCGGCCACTCTGCAATATGCCTCTTGTCCGCATACCCGACCATCCTGAACGTCCAATCAAGTCTTTATTTGAAATCACTGAAGCCTTCAGTCCGATCATCAAGATTATCAAGTCCACAAATGATGAGTCATCGAAGATCTCTGGGTAGTGCAGTCGTACACTCATATTACACTCCTACCTGAGTTTTGAAGATTTTGAAGTTGTTGCTCGAGTTCTGAAGTACAGCCATCAGGCCAAATCAGCTTCTGAGAGATGGATACTTTCTACGTATGTCTTTCTGATTTCGAGATGTAGCTCTGTTGTGTATTGTTCGCAGCTACTCTTTATAGTTGTTTGACATGGATCTACAGTGTATTTGATTGGTAGCCATGGTTCTGATTTATCCCGAGCATGGGTATGCCCGCCTCGGTGAGACATCTGATATTTTTGCAGACGACACCTCCTGATTCCTGATTCCTGGGCTCACTCATTCAGCATATCAGTACAGATTGGTAAAGAATTGGTAATGTATTTCGGCCATCAGATGCTCTTCTAACCTCACACATTAGGGGGCATATGTTATAACCCTAAATTGCACCATCCATGCGTACCTAACATCAGGCCAACTCATTGCCCTTCATTGCCAAAACCATGCTGAACAGACTCTTTGAAAACCTCTCAAACCAAGTAACCCGTGCCCTAAATCACTGCTGGGTGCGTTGGAATGTTGGCAGACCTTATACTGCACACGTTGGAATGCGGGCTGGCCCACTACAACCAGCGTTTACCTAACAAAGCAAAAAATCAGGAAAGTTTCTGCCGGGATGAAAAGCTTTGGGTCAGTTAACTGGAACTCCCAGCCATGCATGGCTGAGAGTTCGTCTAAAACCCTAGCTCCTTCTAGCCTATAAAATAAGGGGTAGGGGTACTATTCAAAGGAGGAAAATCATAGCAAAGAAACTCTGCCCAATTGCCGAATCTGTTTTGTCCCAACCCTTTAGCCTTTCCTCAAGCTTTAGGAGAATTCAAGCAAAGCAATTGGAGGACAAAGAAGAGGAGGAGCCCAGGATCAGGATCGAGGAATGGTGGCCGGTCTCTATAATCATTGTAAGTTGGTTCATATTGATATTAATAAAAATATACTTTTCCCGTCCCAAATACACGAGTCTTATATGTTTTATGTGATTTGTGTTTAATCTCTAACCCTCTAGTAGAACAATAACATGCATGCATAGTTTTGTCTTGATTGTAGGATCGCTTTTTGGAAGGAGCAGTGGAAGCAAGGAGATAAAGCTCAATGGAGGATCTACACCAACCGTCGATAAAAAGGTTAGTTGGTTCTTCCCTTGTTTGCTTGTGAAAAGGGGTTTTAGGTTGGGGTAGAAGGTTAAAAGTAGTTTATGAAGGGTCATGATCTGCATGCAAGTTTAAGCCCTATCTTGTTAGTCCGTAGGGTAGAATACCCCACAACATCTTCCCATGCAAGCAAAAGGTTAAAAATTGAGGGCCACCATGCTCCTGACAAAGGAAAAGTCATCGCTGCCCCCTCCTCACCCTCAAATGACTCTGCCAAATCCGTGTCCTCCCGCATGCAATTGAGAGATGATTGATCCCATGTCATCAATGAGATTAATCCTAAAGGCTCCACACATCCTAAGGAAAATTCAAAGAAGTCAAAGGGTGACAGCAACAACAAAGGAAATATTGCCTCCCAGACTGGAAGATATGGATTTTAAGTGTTTTTATTTATTTATAGCTAAGAACAGTTGATTCTGAAATTTTGGACAACACATTATTTTTGGATATATGGGTAATATATTTTTGGAAATAATTTCAGTTATCATTGATATAAATTTTCAAATTATGAAAGTGATGATGGCAGTCACAAGGGGTCCCACCTACTAATTATTATTTATTAAAAACTCTTATTATGATTTTATTACTTTTCCCCCTTGACTAAAAAGTTGGTTGATTTTAATTAACTTAACTAAAGAAGTATTTCAACTACTTCAACAAATTCTAATTACTTAAAGGAAAAAGGAAAAGGAGGGACAAGAGGAGAATAGAAGGAGAAGCATACTAAGGTTTTCTCTTTGGGTTTTGTTGAGATAATTCAGTTTTCATTGATTCTTTAATTCATTGGAAGCCTAATTCTCTTTTATGATAGCAAGGTCCTATTGTAAACAACAAGATTCAGGGATGAATTACATCATTCAGACACTTGTTTTTCAGAGGTGTTGATCTATCTTTGATAGTCTGTGTAGACTTGTCTGTTTGCGAACTAAATTTCATGACCGACAAAGGCTATTGTGCAGATTCGAGTGGGCAGCAATCTGTGGCAAGTTGATCCAACTTTTAAAGTTTATTTTTTTATTTTCTCTCATAAGTCCTTTTGTATGGTTTTCATCGGGGACATCTAAGTTTGACTTTGGTCCAAAACTTCCTCAAGGAATTTTGTAAAGAGAATGATTCTTTTGATAAATTGGAATGAAATAAACAATTGATTTATGTCTCATATGTTTTGATTATTGAATTGGTGCCTTTACTTCTGTCTCTATATTTATTTCAGCATCTGTTATATTAATAAAATTACATAAATAATGAATTTTCCAGCAAGATTTCATTTATAAAAAAACCATCCTAAGCACTTGTAATCAATACTTGTGAATTAGGATACAAATTTTGATGGCTATAAATATAGGGTGATATTCCCGTCTATATTTCTTTATCCAAGCAAGATATTAAAATGCTTGAGTAAGATCATTTCATATGTTTTCCTCAACATTTATTTGGCGACATATTGGGGAGATCTGCAATATCTCTCTAGCTGATTTTTATGCTTGATTATCATCGAATAAATCTATTTTTCTTATATTGATTCTTTGATTGTTTTATTTCTTAATGATTGTACCTATTGCAAGGTAGCCTAATATTGAGCTCGGTCTTCAAGATCATACCAACATTGCTTTGAATTTTTTTAACACCATTGTAGACACTGCTAATATGCGGGTTGATCTTAATCATTCATGGGCTGCAATTGAACGAGACATTAGTGCCCAATAATATTTGGAACCTAGATATAGAAAACCTAGAAATCATCAATAACCTTCTTGTTCCTTTAGCTTTGACCTTACTTTCATGTCCTTATACCCTTGTTTTTCTAGGAGGAGAAGAGGCTTATCACCTAAAATTAATCCTATTTCCGAAATAGCAAGAAGGAACGTTTTGTTATCTACCCAACAAAGTGCTCTAAGGAGAACCTTGTCTGATTCATCCAGTTCATCTTTCTCTCCCTTACCTATCATCCACAAGATGGCATCTAGTGGTGTCTCTGGTGGCACTGGAAGTGCTTCCTCCTCTCAGTCTTTAGCTTCGTCCATGATTGGTATCTTATATAGCCACCATGTCCCTATCCAATCTACCACAAACCCCACCAAAGTCATTAAAAAGTATGGGATTTTTCAAATTGAAGAAGATGCTAGAACCACATCATGTCATGTTTCCTCTCCTCCTAACCTAGCACCTGCTACTCGTCCACTTCCTAAATTCAAAGAGAGTCTTCCTAGGTTTTTAGGGAATAACACTGTCACTACAAATGAACAGCTGGTGGAATTTTCTAATTCCTATCACAACATAGGAGCCAACGACAACGATACTTGCATGTGCTTATTTGTCAATTCCTTGGAATGAAAGGTTGTGGCCGATTTCTTTGACCTTCCTCCTAATATTTTTTCTACTTGGGAGGAGTTATTTTATTGGTTCAAATCCATCTATGGGAAATCTAAAATCCCAGCTGAACAGTTACGAGAGTACAATAACATCGTCTATAAAGATGGTGAGACCATCAAGTCCTTCAACTTGTGTTTCACCAAGTTATATAGTCAAATCCATGAACTCATTTGACCTCAAAACCAAGGCACTTTCATGCATTATTATAATGCATTACCTTCCCCCTATCATCATAGGCTTGAGGAAAAATCCATTGGTAACCTCAGTTTCTCTCTTCATACGTGTTTAGAGTATGCAGAACAGCTCGAAAGATGAGGTCTTCCTCAGGGAGAATCAGTTAAAAATATAGACATGTTCGCTCTCTTACAGCTTGTACAATACATGAATAATAATATGATAGTGTATGAGAGAAAGGGAAATGTCTCCCCTCTCACCCCTGGAGCTTCATCCTCTTCTACACCCCCCTTTAGAAATCCAATTGAAAATAATTTTCAGCCTAAATATATCATGTCTTGAAGTTGGAGTAACTTTTGTGAGGAACACCATGAGGAAACCACATGTGAGGTAAATAAGAGCCCCAGAGATAATATCTTTGGTAAAATACCGTAAACTAGCATCGTTGTCATAGATTTTTTAGAGCCAGAAGATGCCATGATCATCAATACTAGGAATAAATCATATGCACCCAAAGGCAAATATGATCCTCCCTGCAATTATTCTAGCCCGAGCTCATCCTCACTAGCTGCTACTTTTCAGTTTCCTAAGGTTCCTAATAATCAAGGAAATACCTCTCCTCTCCCCTCTTCCAAATAAAATATTTTGAATCAATTGGCCAACATCAAAGCAGATGCAACCCTTCTGGACATGGTTGTCATCCCTAAACAACAAAGGCATCTAAAACAATTCATGGAAGGAAAATATTTTGTTGTAGCCAACCTCTCTGAAGAGGTAAACAAAGAGGATTTGTTTGTAAATAAAGTAGGTGTACATAAATTTAGATACCCTATAAAAAATCCCCCTTTTTATATTTCTGTAAAAATTATGGATAAGATCTCCCATTGTTGCCTCATGAATATTATTATGGAAGAGCTAGGTTTGTCTTGTACAAATTAAAATGCCAGAAGCATGCTCTCTTGTAATAGTCTACAACAAATGACCATAGGTGAGATTAAATATGCGACCTTAGTTTTGTGTGCACACCCTGAAATAAGGACAACCCTTAGTATTCAGATAATTGATATGCTAGTAAGAAATTACTCAATCATCTTAGGAACAGATTGGAAATATTTGACGGGTGGATACCTCTCACTCAACAGGACACACCTATACATTCCTTGGAATGGTAAAAACATCATAGTCCTTAGAGAGGGAAGGATTTCATATTACATAGAGAGTGTCCCACAACCTAATGTGAACTATATAGAAGAGGACCTAGGGGTGTATTCCATCTTTGTTGAGGAGGATAACATTCCCTTGGAACAAATTGATTTAGATGATGGTATGTGGCACATGCACTTTGATGGTTCATGCTCTAGTGATGGTAACAGAGCTAGAATTATATTGTACTCTCCTGTGGGGAAATTCATAACTTTTCTTACAAGTTAGATTTTTCTTGCACAAACAATGTCACTGAATTCAAAGCCTTGTTATTAGGCATTGAAAACACCTATAATATAGGTTGTGGTCACCTTACAGTTTTTGGAGATTATGAGTTTGTTGCGAAACTTGTATGTAAGATCTACTCTCCTAGCAACAAGTTGATGAAACGATACACCCAAAATGTTTGGGCACTTATATCAAACATATTATCTTTCAACATTACTCATGTTAAGAGGGAATTGAACTCAATGGATGATCGGTTAGTTGTTTTTTCTACCTCTCCTAATCAACAACTTCTTCCACACAGAATTGATTGTACTTTTAAATATCTATATCATCCACATATCCCTAACAATATATAATCCTAATAGGTCTTCCCTAGTGATGAGAGCATATGTGCTTTCATTCAAAATTAACCTTATAAGCCCAAGGAAATTATATCCATAGAAGATAACAAGATTCCTAAAGGCTTGACTCCTCTAGAGAGTTCATTTTCATCATGTGATGTAGAAAATAAAGAGAAACATAAAGAAGAGGAGTCTAAAAGGAAGGTGGGTGAAACCACCTCCTTGAACATTGGGACACATGAGTCTCCAAAGAACGTTAAAATATGTGCCCAATGTTCTAATGAAGAGAAAGTGAAGTTTGCCAAGTTGGTTGGTGAATTTCAAGATGTTTTTGCTTGGTATTATGAGGATATTCATGGTTTTGATCCTTCTCTTATACAACATGCCATTCCCATCAAGGAAGGTATAAAATCAGTTAGGCAAAAACAAAGAACTATCAACCCTGCACTAGAAGAAACTATTCAAAAGGAGTTGGAAAAACTCTTGAAAGATGGAATCATCTTTCCGGTCAAATATTTTGAATGGGTTTCCAATTTGGTTCCTATTCAGAAAACAACCAGTCATTTCAGATTATGCGTTGATTTTCACACATTAAATCAGGAAAGTATAAAATATCACTTTCCTCTCCCTAACATGGAAATGATTTTGCAGCAAGTTGCAGGGTCACAGATGATGTCCTTGCTTGACGGTTTTTCTGGTTACAATCAAATCAAGGTAAAAAGGACAAATAAATATAAAACCACCTTTATTACTCGTTGGGGTACCTTTTCTTATGAACGTATTCCTTTTGGATTATCTAATGTAGGTGCCACTTTTCAAAGAGATATGCAAATAGCTTTCGATGATTTGATCGACAAGATCATTCAGATCTACCTTGATGACTTAACTTTGTACTCTAAAAATAGATCAGATCATTTTGGTCATATAAAAAGAGTTCTCATGCGATGTAGGGAAATTGGTATCTCTTTAAATACTTCTAAGTCCATTTTTGACATTACCAAGGGAAAACTCCTTGGACACATTGTCTCCAATTCAGGAATAAGCATAGATCCTAAAAGGATCACTGCTATCCTTAATCTTCCTACTCCCACTTTTAAGAAAGATGTTCAAGCTTTTATGGGTGTTATTAACTTCATTTGTAGGTTTGTTCCAAATTTTGTTGTGATGTTCAAACCAATTCATAATCTTCCTAAGCAAGATCATTCTTATTCTTCGACAAATGATGTCAAAAATGATTTTGTAGGGATCAAGAAAGCAATCAGTTTTGCACCGGTTTTGGTGAAGCCAAATTTTGAGAAGGAATTCACGATATATACTAATGCCACTGAGGAAGCAATATTTTGTATCCTAATGCAAACTGATGACCAAGGTAATGAAAAACCAATAGCTTACATGATTAAAAGTTTGTTTGATGATGAATTTAAATAATCTTTTATTCAGAAACATGCTTTCACTCTTGTTAAAGTTGTTGAAAAGTTTTGCCACTTCATCTTATGTAAGCATACATTGGTAAAGGTCCCTTTACCTGTCGTCAAGTTTTTTCTCTCACAAACTTATCTTTCAGGGAAGCTTTCACATTGGATTTCCAAGATCCAGGAGCATGATTTAAATATTGTGACTTCTACCACTATCAAGAGATGTGACTTAGCGCTTCACTTAGCTCAGCATGTTGAAAATAATGAAGAAATTGGATAGTTCACTATCAAAACTATTCTACATTGATAATTAGATTCTTCTTGTGTCTGAGCATCCTCGGTATAATAATTTAGTTTACTACTTACAAAACCAGATATGTCCAGACAACTTAGACACTCATCAAAGGAGAAGACTTTGTCTTGAATCTGCAAGATACGTCATTATATGAGACTTCTTGTTTTGAAGATCTATTGATGGTGTGTTGCTTCGTTGTCTAAATGATGAGGACACACAGAAACTGTTGCACAAAAATCATGGTTCTTCAAATTATGTCATTCATGTAGGAGGTCATTTTTCCGTTAAAACCACTGCTTTCAAGATTATTAGAAAATGATACTATTGGCCTTCAATCTTTCGTCACTCTTATGTTTTTTCGAGATATTGTGACAAGTGCCAAAAATTTGTTGGGAAATAATGCTTTTCATCCATGTCGTTACAACCTGTCCTCTCATACTTTCCTTTTTCAAAGTGGGGATTGGATTTTATTGGTCATATTAATCCTCCATCTTCAGCAGGACAAGTTTTTATTTTGACAGCCATAGAATATTTTACGAAGTGGGCTGAAGTTGTCCCACTTAAGCACTCGAAGGATGATTAGGTGATTTTTTTCCTTGAAAATAACATCTTTTCTAAATTGGTCTTCCATTGGAAATTATTACAGACAATGGTCCTGCTTTCATTTCTGCTAAGCTGACCCAATTTTTAACTAAGTTGGGGGTTAAACATTTCACCTCGTCAGCTTATTATCCCCAAGGAAATGGGCAGGCTGAGTCTACCAACAAGAATCTGGTAAGAATCGTTAAAAGGCTCATCAAAGATAAGAATATTCAATGGCACACTCTCCTCACTTATGTCCTTTGGGAAGATCGAACTACTTCTAAGGTCATCACTGGTTGCACTCCTTTCTAGATTTTTTATGGTCAAGAAGTCATCCTTCCTACTGAGTTGGAACTTTCTTCCTTAAGGTTAATTCTACAAATTGAAGAATTAATTTCTTATGATGTTTCACAAAGGATAAATGCACTCCTAGCTTTGGAGGAGCAAAGGATGTTTGTGTTGGATAATATAAAAAGGAGACAACAGACTGTTAATAAGTATTTCAACGAGTGTGAAAAATTTCAAGTTTAAAATCAATGAAAAGGTACTGTTGTGGGATTCAACTCATGATAATAGGGGAAGACACTCAAATCTTAAAAAATTATGGCTAGGTCCTTTCAAGATTGTTTTTTTCCTGGGTACTAACTCTTACATTCTAAAATATTTACATGAGCGATTGTTTTCCTACAACACTAATGGTTCTCACTTAAAACACTACGTGGAACCAACTTGAAAAGTTTTAACGTTGTTTGGTTTTTCTGTATATTAGTAGTCTAGTTATGTTTTCATATCCACCACTGTTTTTCATTTCTTCTTTTACATTAGTTTAAATTATGCTTTCCTTTTAATAGCTTTCCTTTTGTTGTTGCAATTATGTCATTTTGATTTTGTTGTTTTAAAAATTTTGCAGTTCTTTTTTTGTCATGACTTTTTATCTTTTAGTTTAATTTTTGGTCAAGAAAAAGATGTTGGATCAGTTCTTCCACAGTGACACTCCTTCAAGGTATTGTTAGTCAATAAAAAACAAGATTACATATCTATTATGATGCTCCCCCTGAAATCATAATTGAATTTGTTATCTTCTTTCACAGTTGTCTTGTAAAGAAATTGGTTACCTCCTGCTTATGCTTCCCATTTATTCATACATTTGAGAGTTAAAAGAGAAAATCCATAAAAAAATTCTTCTTGAATTCAATAGAAAATTATGGTTGAATGATTATCATTTAGGGATAAACCCCGTCATACTTAACATTTTTCATGAGTTATTCCCAAATTCTCGGTCATTTTTCTATTAAATCCACTCACTTCCCTCTGTTGCATAATCATTCTAGTTATATCTTCTTGATTTATTTTTATTTTGGTATGCAAAACCATATTATGATTTCTTAATCTGTTGGAAATAGATTTCCCTATGGATTCTCTAGTTTGTTGATGATTAAAATCGCAATGGGGAATCTCGCCCACAAAGTATTGCTAAAGCCTATTATTTAAACTATGCTAATGATTTATAATACTAGTAGGTGGGACCCCCTTGTAGACTGGAGGCTCAGGGATAGTCTTATCAAACATTTTATGTTGTTGTTTCGATGCTTCTTACAGGGTTCTATATGGTTGATGATGCAGTCTTGGTTTTGTTGTGACATAATGACAGATAGTTAATGCATTTTATGTGATGATTTTGTTACTCTAAGCTCTAAATTCCATGTTATTAGTGGCATATATTACTGTTGTTACATTTGATATTATCGCCATGATTCATTACCTATTACACCTTCACAAGACACATGTTAGTAACAACATGAAACAAAAACAATTGAAAGAAACTTATAAAAATTTCAAGGAAAGGAACTATACTATACTATGTTAAGAGGTTATGTGTGAATGAAATAAAAGGAAGTTAGTATTAATCCTAACTAGCAATGTTAGTGGTTATACAAATTATATTGAGTTATATATAGTGCATTTTATATATGGTATGGTATGATTTATGTAAATGGCTAATATGGATTGGGGTGGCGCAATTGGCAAGTAATGTGTCGGAAGTTTCAATGTATGGAATTAATGGCATGGTTAATGGATGGCTTTTGGTTGTCTATCATGTACTACGAAATTGAATGTGAGGAGGATGGAAGCGACGTGCAATAAATGCACATCACTCCATACTTCTCCCACTAGGTCGTCACCCTAACATGGTTATTGTTTCATTTGGTTTTGTTGTGGTTAAGATCTGAGATTCAATCATAGAAGGAACCGCTAGACCAACTCGCCCTTTTTAAAGTCATTGGTTACAAGCATGGTTCTTTTCGCCCATCCATGAATTTTTCTATGTATATGAAATAAAGGATGGCTCGGTAATGTGCTGGTTTGTGTTTTCCTGAGATTGGAAACGGTGTAAACGTGTGGGTATTTTCTTTGGAATGAATGTGTGTCTATTCGTTTGCAAATGGAAAGATTCATTTGTTGAAGTTTTGATTTTGTTGGTGGTTATGTGTGGTGGAAGATGTGATGGCTCTTTGTTTTTTTAAGTAGTTATGGGTATTTTGTTGGAGGGTTTCACTCTCTTTAGCCTTGTTGGCCTCCTCCTCACAATTATGGTAACCATATCTGGTTGTATTCGGGTGCTATGGGGTTGTTGTGTATGTTTCGAACTACCTTTTGGTCACTGTGTATCTTCCAGAGCCATGTTCGTGGGTTATTCACCTGATCATGGACTTATTTTTGTGATATTGGCATCAACACGGTTGGTTATGGGGTGGCCATTATGCCAAGAAGTATGCTTATGGTTTTTGGTAATACTTGGGGTGTGTATTTCCATTGGCATTGTTATAAATTGGTTCGGCTCTTGAAAATAGCGCAAGGGTTATGCCTCTGTGCATTCTTGGTATTTGTTACTGTCCAGTGAGCAATCATTGCTCCTATGGATCGTTTCCTACCCTACTTGGAATTGAACTGTCACACTATTACACGAGCTAAGAGTTATAAAATCTTGTGGTTCCACCGTGCTTATTTTGAATTTTTTCTACCTACTGCTGATATCTTCGACCTTCAGTCTCTCTTTGTTTTGGTGACTGAGCAAACTCTTTATTACTTCTTGTGCTCAAGGTTATAGAGCCCGATTTTGATAACCGCAACCAAGCGCACTCTTTTTGGGTATCTTGTTGACTATCATAAGTTGGTTAAGTGGTTATGAAACTGGCTTAGAGTATTGTCTTGTCTCGTTTTGATTGGGTTGTTGGAAAGTTGTAATTGGGGATGAGAATTGGTGTACAGTCGAGGGGCTTCCTCCTTTTGTTATGACAGTTGCATCGATAACCCAACTCGTTGTTTTTTGTTAAATTGGTTGATTAGGAGTAAATGGTAATGTGCAATTAGAGGGTTTCCTCCTTTCATTATGCATTGTCATTGTGTTCCTACATCGTGGTGTAAATTGTAGTTGGTGGCTGATGTTTGTTTGATTAGTCCCAAGCAGGATCATTGCAAGTTGGGAAATTTGATGACTGTGACTTGATTTTTTAATGTTTATGTTTTATGGAGAGATCGTGCGTTGTTTTGTTTTATTGCACCATTAGAAATGAAGCACTAGTTTTATATGGTTTCATTGCAAGTTTATTTGTTAATATTGTCAAAAGAATGAAATCGAGAAAGTTTTAAAAATGTATGTTCAACTCGAGAAAGACCTATGTCTATGTTTGATTTGGGAAATTACGAATTATGGGAAGTGGTTGATATTCTATAGAAATACATGCTAGACAGAGATGAAGCAATGTGACTGTGTGTTCCTTTTGATTTTGCTTAAATAAAAAAGAGAAGGAAATGAAAAGAAACAAGTATTCTCTTAACAAGACTGTTGAAAGGCATAGTGCTTCTGAGTATGATTGTAGAATGTGTTGATTGAAAAAGTTTGAAGAATTGAATGTGGGACACTGAATAGTTTTTGACAAACAAGAATTGTTAATTGGTATTGGTATCCTGGTATTGAATACAAAAGTTGTTTTTAATGGATTACTTTATTAGTTTTACGAACAGTATCAGTTCTTTTCCCTACCATTCTTTCACTTTTCTCACATTACAACTATCCTCTCCTTCCCATATTCACTATCCACTCCCTATTCCTAAAATTTAATTATAGTTAAGATAAATTTTGTATAATGGAAGTTAAAGGATCGCATAGGGATGAATTATAGTGATATATTATTTTGATTTATGATATATTTGATCGTTTGATGTTTATGAGAAGTAATCATGATCTATTCTTCCTCATTTTAACATTTTTTTCTCAATACAATCCCTCACATATCCCAGAACCCTTATTCACCCCCTGCTCATTGACAAGTATTAAACACTTTGTATGGACTGGATTGCATGAGTCTGATATGTTGTTGAGACAAATTTTGTTTCATATTTAAAAGAGTTGTCATGTATGGTTGTTGAAGAAACTATTTGCTAATCAATAATGCATACATGACTGAGATTTTTTAGCATAGGTAGCCATGCCCGGGGTAACAGAGGAAGAGCAAATTGGAAAAGGGGCCCTTGAAGGCCAAGGTTCTATATACACTTTGATGCAGACTCGCAAGAGTTAGGCTAGCTATTTCAAGCTGGATTTTTTAACTGGATTTGGCAAGGAGTGGTCCAACCTAGCCCTGAAATGCCTCCCTTCCAAGCCCCATAGGTCCCTGGTATCCCAATAACCCCTCATGTTTCACTACAACCCGAGATCCCCAAAAACGACGGATGGCAAGATATTGTCCACCCGGTAGTCTACCAACATCATGGCTAGCCTAACTTGTCTCTACCTACCCCTCCACCTGTTAATCAAATTGTCCAAGTTGCCCATGTCCACTCACCAGTACAGCCTTTCCTTGCAAGCAAAAGTTTAAAAACCAAGGCCCACCATGCTCCTGACAAAGGAAAATGTGTTGCTTCCCCCTCCTCACCCTCAAATGACTCTGCCAAATCCATGTCCTCCTGCATGCATTTGAGAGATGATTTCTCTCATGTGATTAGTGAGATTAGTCCTAAAGGCTCCACACAACCTAAGGAAAATTCAGAGAGATCAAAGGGTGACAACAACAACAAAGGAAAGATTGTCTACCAGAGTGGAAAATATGGAGTTTAAGTGTTTTTATTTATTGATTGTTGAGAACAGTTGACTTCTAAAATTTTGGACAACACATTATTTTTGGATATATGGGTAATATATTTTTGGAAATAATTTCAATTATCATTGAAATAAATTATCAAATTATGAAAGTGATGATGGGAGTCACAAGGGTTCCCACCTACTATTTATTATTTATTAAAATCCCTTATTATGATTTTATTACTTTTCCCCCTTAACTAAAATGTTGGTTGAGTTTTAGTTAACTTAGCTAAAGAAGTAGTTCAACTACTTCAACTAATTTTAATTGCTTAAAGTCAAAAGAAAAATGAGGGACAAGAGAAGAATAGGAGATGCATACTAAGGTTTTCTCTTTAGGTTTTGTTAAGATAATTCAGTTTTCATTCATTCTTTAATTTATTGGAAGCATAATGATCTTTTATGATAGTAAGGTCATATTGTAGACAACAAGATTCAGGTCTGAATTACATCATTCAGACACTTGTTTTTCATAGGTGTTGATCTATCTTCGATAATCTGTGTAGACTTGTTTGTTTCTGAATCAAATTTCATGACTGACAAAGGCTATTGTGCAGAGTTGAGTGTGAAGCAATCTGTGGCAAGTTGATCCAGCTTTTAAAGTTCAGATTTTTACTTTCTGTCATAAGTCCTTTTGTATGGTTTTCATCAGGGACATCTAAGTTTGACTTTGGTCGAAAACTTCCTCAGGGATTTCTGTAAAGAGAATGATTCTTTTGATAAATTGGAATGAAATAAATGATTTCTTTATGTCTCATCTATTTTGATTATTGACCTAGTGTCTTTACTTCTATCTTTATATTTATTTCAGCATCTGTTATATTCATAAAATTACATAAATAAAAAAATTTCGAGCAATCTTTCATTTATAAAAAAACCAGCCTAAGCACTTGTAATCAATACTTGTGAATTAGGATACAAATTTTGATGGCTATAAACATAGGGTGATATTCATGTCTCTCTTTATTTAGCCAAGAAATATATGAAAGTTATTGAGTAATATCATTTCATATATTTTCCTCAACAACCACCAGAAGAATGGCCTCATCACTTCATTCATACATTGGAAGGGATCCCATGGAACTAGTACATAGACCAGGAGATACTTGGAGGCAATACAGAATGGAAAGTATTACAACATAATTTTGTAGTAACCTTCTCATTTGAGCATGAGAACCCCAACATTGATTCATCTCTGAAGATGATATGGGGAGTAATATTTTTTGATGAGCTAGAGGTCAAAATTATAACAGATTATTAACAGCAGAACAGACAGACAGCGAAAGAGTTACTCTCATGTTATCATGTTAAAGAGGAAGCACCAGATGAAAATGATATATGAAACATTCAGATCACATCGATTGAAGGAGAGAGAGAGGTGGAAGGTCCATCTTTGGAGTCAGGGGCATTTGTTACACTAGTCAAAGTCAAGAAAGTTAACATTGGGACAGAAGAAAACCCTAAAATGGAAAGAATTGGAGACTACTCGGATGAGAAAACACTATAAAGGATATCAGAGTTACTGCATGAATGCAGTGACCTGTTTTTGTCCACCTTTAGAAAGATGAAAGGCATAGAAGGTGAGCTAGTTGAGATGAAGATACCCATAAAAACAGAGGTTGGACCTGTCAGACAGAGACCTTATAGGGTAAATCCAGTATATAAGAAGAAAGTGAAAGCAGAAATTGACTTAATGTTGGAAGTTGGCATCATAGAACTAGTAGAGGAATATGAATGGATCAGTCCCATTGTGGTCCAGGAAAAGAAGCAAGGGGGATAAGTATTTGTGTAGATTTGAGAAAACTCAATGATTCTTTCTTACATGATCCTTTCCCTACCCCTTTTACAAATGAGGTCTTGGAGAATGTGGGAGGCCATGAAGCATATTCATTCACAGATGGATTCTCAAGTTACCATCATATAAAAATAGCTCCAGAGGACAGGTATAAGAGTACCCTTGCTACAGAATGGGGATCCTACCAATATACAAGCATGCCCTTTGGATTGAAGAATGCACCATCTATCTTTTCAAGGGTGGTCTTAGTTTCTTTTAAGGAATGTATACATCAGTTTTTAGAAGTATATATGGATTATTGGACTGTGTATAGTCTTTTGAAATATCATGTAGAAGTTTTAAGACTAATGTTGGAAAGATGCAGAAAATCTCAGATATCATTAAACATCAAGAAATGCATTTTTTGCACACCTTTTGGGATATTGTTGGGACATATAGTGTGCAAACAAGGTTTACTAGTTGACCTTGCTAATATTGTTGTCATTGTGAACTTACCACCACCAAATTCAGTGCACCGGTTAAGAGACACACTAGGACATGCAGGGTACTACAAATTTTTTATCAAGCAGTATGCACATATTACTGCACTGATGGAAAAATTGTTGAAGAAGGATACCAAATTTCAATGGAATGAGGATTGTCAACAAGGATTTGGATACTCTAAATGAAAATATGGTGACAGAACCTATATTAGTGTTTCTAGATTGGGAAAAGACATTTCATATACATGTATATGCATCAACAATAGCACTTGGAGAAATTATGGCATAGCCAAGAGCATAGTACTTAAAGAATCCTATAGCCTTTGCAAGAAGGAAGTTATCAAAATCGGAGCAGAATTACAACACAACGGAAAGACAAGGCCTAGACATGGTATATTCATTTCAAAAATTCAGACATTATTTATTGGGTAAGAATTTTAAAATGTTCACGGATCATTCTAGCCTCAAATATCTAGTCAACAAGCCGATGTTGGTGGGGAGGATGTTGGTTGTGGAGCCTGATTATCTTCCTGATTCAGAGGTCCTTTATTTCAGCTGTGTTTATACCCCATGAAGTATTTACACCCCAGAAGTATGTACACTCTTCCACGCAGGGGAGTGCGGAGGGGGGGTACCCCCTCTGCGGGGTCCGCGGGGGCTATCCCCCCAGCTGGGGGGTCTGGGGGAAAGCGGGCCCCCAGCGGGGGTTCGGGGGCAGCGTCCCCCGATGGGGGTTCAGGGGTGAAGCCCTCGAAGAAAAAATTGCCTTGTAAAAGTATATTGGAATTTCATTGTAAATCTGGACTGTTCATTATAAGGTAGCAAATCTAACAGTAGAGATTATGTTGGGGTTTTCTGCCCTAGAAGGCAACCCTCTTTTATGAGGGAAATGTATTGTGGCTATGGATGATGGTGAATATTGTATTCTGAGAGAGGAGACTGTGACAGAAAGAAGAGGAAGTTACAATGGGTTTTGTTGTAGGTTGTATCCCTTCATTTGCTGGATAATAATAAAGGAAGGACCTGGCAATTTCTCTAGTGGACGTAGCCCACACTGGGTGAACCATGTAAATCTGTGTCTCTCTTGTATTGTGTGTCTTCTGTGTTTTGTTTCTGCATTTGTTTTATTTTATTGCTCCACAGTCTTGTTTTTCTAACAACTGGTATCAGAGCGTAAGGTAACTCACAGGAAAAGAGGGTTCCTGGTTCAAGTGGGAGCAATGTCGGAAGATGGAAAGTTTAGGGTCGAGAAATTTAATGGCCAAAACTACCAGTTATGGAAGATGCATATGGAAGACTATTTATATCAAAAGGATCTATTCCTACCATTGAGTGGAGTAGCAAAGAAGCCGGTGGCCATGAAGGACGAAGAATGGGAGATTCTTGATAGAAAGGCTCTATGAATGATAAGACTGAGCCTGGCAGTGTCGATGGCTTTCAATATTTCGAAAGAAAAGACAACGAAGGGTTTGATGGATGCATTGGACAAATTGTATGAAAAACCCTCGACGTTGAATAAGGTATTTCTAATGAAGATATTATTTAATATGAAGATGTCAAAAGGTGGGTTTGTTGCAGATCATTTAAATGAATTTAATATGGTTACTAATCAACTAATTTCTTTAAAAGTGGACTTTGATGATGAGGTTAGGGCTCTTCTAATCTTATGCTCATTGCCAGAAAGATGGAATGTCTTGGTCATGGATGTAAGTAACTCTGTCTCTGGTTCAAATACTTTAAAATTTGATGATGTTGTTGGTGTTATCCTTAGTGAGGAAATGCGATGGAAAAGCATAGGTGAGACATCAGGAAATGTGTTGAACATGGAGAACAGGGGAAGACAAAAGG
>ML790164.1:229965-243321 GCA_009831015.1 Picea engelmannii | reverse complement strand
GTGGGAGTTGTGAGCAGGTATATGAACAATCCAGGTAAAGAACATTGGGAGGCAGTAAAGTGGATTCTCAGGTATTTGAGAGGTACTACTACACATGCATTATGTTTTGGAGGTTCAGACACTTTTCTACAGGGATATGTTGAGCAGGAGGAGCACCACAGGGTATCTTTTTACTATAGGTGGAACATCAGTAAGTTGGATTTCGAAACCGCAAAAGGTTGTTGCACTTTCAACAACAGAGGTAGAGTATGTTGTTGCTACAGAGGCTAGTAAAGAAATGATTTGGTTACAAAGGTTTATGGAGGAATTGGGAAAGAAGTAGGAGAACAATCGGTTGTACTGTGACAATCAGAGTGCCATTCACCTTGAAAATAACTCATCCTTCCATTCTAAGACTAGGCATATACAGTTGAAGTACCACTTCATATGATCTGCCTTGGAAGATGGACAATTGAAGCTGGAAAAGATACACACTAGCCAGAATCATGCAGACATGTTAACAAAGGGAGTAACCAGGGAGAAACTGAGTTCCTGCTCAGTTTCAGTTGGTCTTCAAGAATGAAGATGAAAATGAAAAATTTTCCAGGTCCAAGAAGGTTCAGAGTCCAGCATATACAACAACGGTGGAACTTTTGAGATCGGTATCCAAGTGGGAGATTGTTGGTTGTGGAGCCTGATTATCTTCCTGATTCAGAGGTCCTTTCTTTTAGTCATGTTTATACCCCATGAAGTATTTTCACCCCAGAAGTATGTACACTCTTCCATGTGGGGGAGTGCAGAGGGGGTACCCCCTCTGCGGGGTCCGGGGGGGCTATCCCCCTGGCTATGGGGTCTGGGGGCAAGCGGGACCCCAGTGGGGGTTCGGGAGCGAAGCCCCCGAAGCAAAAATTGCCTTGTAAAAGTATATTGTAATTTCATTGTAAATCTGGACCATTCATTATAAGGTCGTAGATCTAACGGTAGAGATTATGTTAGGGTTTTTTTCCCTAGAAGGCAACCCTCTTTTATGAGGGAAATTTATTGCGGCTATGGATGATGGTGAATATTGTATTCTGAGAGAGGAGACTGTGAGAGAAAGAAGAGGAAGTTACAATGGGTTTTGTTGTAGGTTGTATCCCTTCATTTGTTGGATAATAATAAAGGAAGGACCTCGCAATTTCTCTAGTGGACGTAGCCCACACTGGGTGAACCACGTAAATCTGTGTCTCTCTTGTATTGTGTGTCTTCTATGTTTTGTTTCTGCATTTGTTTTATTTTATTGCTCCACGGTCCTGTTTTTCTAACAGAGGATCTGTAGATGGTTGTTATTATTTCTTGAATTTTATTTTGAAGTAATAGTCAACCTAGGGACGTTGAATGCAGGACCTCATCACTTGTCAAGGTTAAGTAATGGAGAATAACCCACTAGCTTGGAAGAAAACTTCCCTAATTCACAGTTATTTTCAGTAAGGTAGATGATGAATATTTTGTTGATATCATTGAATTCTTAAGTACAGGAGTTGTGCCACAGGCATTTAGTACTGCGAAGTAGAAAAATCCAGTATTCAGAGCTACATAATATCAACTCATTGCAGGTCGGTTATATAATATGGGCACAGACAACATTTTCAGAAGGTGTGTATTAGAACATGAACGGTCCATGGTTTTAGCAGAAGCTCATGAAGGTATAGATGGAGGACACTATGCAGGAAAACATATTGTACAGAAGGAATTGTGCACAGTTTTATGGTGTCCAATAGTTCATAATGATGCCAAGTAATATTTCCATAATTGTGATGTATTTTAGAGGGTTGGAAAACCCAACAGGAGGAATGAGATGCCCCTAAGACCACAAGTAAATCTGCGGGTATTTCACAAATGGAAAATAGATTTTTTCGGACCTATTAATCCACCAGAAAGAAGGTCAGGATATAGATATATCATTACTGTGAACCAATACTTAACCAAATGGGAAGAAGCAACACCAATCAAAGATTGCAATGTATATACAAAAACACACTTCTTATTTGAGCAAGTGATCAAAAAAATTGGATGTCCCAAGATTTTGATGAGTAACAGAGGAACCCATTTTATTAATAGTATTATCAAGACTATGACTGAGGAGTTTGAAGTATATCCCCATAAGAGTACACCATATCATCCTCAAGAAAATGTGGAAGTCTAAGCTTTCAACGAGACTTTGGAGAATTCTTTGACTAAGATCTAAAATGTTAACAGGGATGACTGGGATTTTAAAATAATAGCAGTACTATGGGAATACAGGACCACATAGAATAAGTTGACAGAACAACCACCATTCAGATTGGTTTATGGATGGGAAGTAGTGGTTCCATTCACGTTTCCAGTACCCAGACTATGCGTAGTAGAAATTACCAACATGGCATAAAGAGGTGCACTATAAGAGAGGTTAAGTCAACTGATGGAAATGTAAGAAGACATGATTCTGGCAGGATTTCACCAAGAGGTACATAAATTAAGGGACAAAGGCTGACATGAAAGACACATAAATAAGAAGAGATTTAAGGAGGGAGACCTAGTTCTCCTCTATGACGACAAATTTTTGCAACACCCTGGTAAGTTCAGAATGCATTGGCTAGGTTCATATGAATTAAACACTGTCACAAATGGAGGATCTGTGTAGCTAAAGGACTTGGGGGGAATAGAAATGAAAGAAATGGTCAATGGTAGTCGAATGAAACTGTATAGGGAAAATTGACCTACTAACTCTTACAAGTTACAATGCAGTAAGAAAACCATGTATATAGTGTACTATAGTATATATTAGGAAATAAAACTGATAAAATAAAATAAAAGGTAGAAAAAAGAAGAAAAATGAAGACAAAAGTAGAAAAGGAAGGAAAATACAAAACATTGGGAAATGTCGTGTGCAACTGACAGCAAAATCAGTGCAGCAAGTAAAATTTATTGCACGCAGCATAGGATTGATAATAAGCAAACACATCACACCAAAGAAAAGTCACAGCAGAAACGTGTGGTACACCAAAACGTTACAGCACATTGGAAAACAGGCCTACAGTCGAAAAATAAAGAACCGGTCTTCAGGGTAAAAAGGAATGAACCAAGAATTTATGAAACTTAATGAAGCATGATCAAGAATATTTAAAACATTTATGGCCATCAAAGAAGCGTCTCCTAGAAGATTTAGGGAATTTATGACACCCTGTATATAACTGAAACGTGGGCCAAACAATACTCATTGTGAATTTACATATCTACGGAGCTAAGGAGAATGAAGACAGGTGGTGAACATGAGAGTTTGAAGATCTTAGTAGCCAAATTTCAATTATAGAAGGAAGAATTACCCAGGATGGCACCTCCAAATTTCAGCGCACCTAACCAAACAACACAGAAAACATACAGCAGCCAAAGGTCATCGCAGAACCTACAAAGGAAGAACAGGGTTTTACATAGCCAGAGGGAATCATCGATGTCAACACAATTCCTTCACCATAGGCCAAACCAATGAGCGCCACACTGGTAGAGGAAGAAGAGCAAGCCCTGATGACAGTTGGGATGGAGAATATCAATAAGCAGGAAAGGAAAGCCCAATTGGAACCTCTCCAGGAGAAAGAAGCAAAAATAATTTTTGAACTGGAGGAGAAGAATACAAGGATGGATAATGTTCATAAAAAGAGCACGGAGTCTCTGAAGAAACACATTGCAATGTAGATGGTAAAGGATCTCACAGAGAAACATGTGCAAGTGAAATAAAAATGAGAGGAACTAGAAGGAAAGTTCCATGACTTGGAGAAGGTTGTACAAGGAGAAAACAACACCTGAGTGGCTCAAGAAGAGCCACATGTTAGTGTTGGGGGCCTGTTGTTGCAGGCCTATGTTGGGAGGAATATCTTTTTTTGGGCGCATATATATTTTTGGAAGAGAAAGTCTATTTTTGGAGCACGCACCCTAGGAGGAAGAAAATCAACATGCAGAAAAAGAAGGAAAATAAACGTGGTGTGCATGCACGCAAGCCTAACTATGCTAGGGTTAGGGATTTTTACAATATTGTAATGACTATAAGCCAATAGATTAGTATAAATAAAGACCTACGAGGTCTAGTTTGGGGGTTCAGAAGCCATTAATTGTAGTGAGTTTTGTTATGTTTATTGTGGTAGAGTGGAATAAGCTAGTGTATGAGGGTTAGGTCATAGGTTGAGGAGCCTAGTGTGATATAGTCAACCTCTCAGAGGGTACTTACCCTCCTTTTGATTTTAATATTGAATATGTAATGCACGAAGTGAATATTTTGCAGCAAAATGAATAAAAGAGTAGAAGAACTAGATCTTTGTGGATGTATCCCCAGGAGGGGGTGAACCACGGTAAAATAATTTGTTCTATGTGTTGTTATTGAATTATTTTACTATTCTTTTAATCATTCACTAAAGAATGAATGGTTAAATCTAAATATAACAACATGCATGCATAAGTTAATGGTGAATGAATCCTAGAAGTAGATGAATGATAATTGATGATGTATAAGGGAGAGAATCTAAACACAGTCCCCACTCCTTCCTAGACTGCAAACACCTGAATATTATAGTCTCCCATAAATCTATCTCGGGTGAGACTGCATTGTGCACTATGTTCACAGCATTGCCTTCAAGTTTGCCAGGAGGGTCGATAGTTTGGAGGGTTTTGTTGGAAACCTATTGGAGATCAGAACCTGGGTCAGCCCAAGTAACCAAAATCTATCATAAACCTATCAAAATTCAAATACCACTTCCTTGGAGATTTCTTTAGGCCATACGAACTCTTCTTCAACCTACATACTAATTTATCCTTCCCTTTGACCTCATACCCCTATGGTTGTTTCATATAAATCTATTCCTCCAAATCCCCATGGAGAATATTTGTCTTAGCATCTAATGGTTGAAGATCCAAATATCATTACCACTAGACTTAAAATAGTTCTAATTGAAGTCAATTTAACAACAAGATAAAATATTTCATCAAAATATATACCTTTCTTCTATGCAAACCCTTTTGCAATAAGTCTGGTTGTGTGCCTCTTTTTTCCTCCTTCCTTTCACCTGTAAACCCATTTATTCTGAAATTGTCTTTTACCTTCATGAAAAAAAACCAAGTCCCAAGTGTGATTATGTACCAAAGAGTCCATCTCCTCTTTTATGCATTGCTCCCACTTCTTTCCAACTTCTACTTGCATTACTTCTTCATATCTTTATGGTTCACCAAAATCAATCATCAATAAATAATACATTGAAGGAGAGTATTTTCAAGTAGGTTTTCTTATCCTAGTAAATATTCTTATGGGAATTTAAGGTTCCTGTCGCTATTGTTGTTATTGAACATTTTGATTTCCTACCACCACTAAGATGTTTTTTTCTTTAAATCTATCAAGCATTGTGTATTATGTGTTTCACTTTCCTATTTATTTGCCTACAATCAATATTTGTACATGACCTTCTCATTGGATACCACATCTCTACTCCTTAAATGATTTTGTGATTTTCATAATGCCATAAGAGATAACAAAAACCATTAACTCCATATCTAAACAAAGTACACTTCTTGGATTTTGCATCAAGATTTGTTCTATTTTCTTTATCAATATGGACAAAATATTCATAATCCAAAGTCTTCAGAAATGATTAGTTTTCCTTTTTATATGTCCATGCCTCCTATGGAATGCCACCATCCAAGGAACTTGAAGGCCCTCTATTTATTAAGTAAAAAACAATATCCAGAACCTCTATCCAAAACTATAAGAGAAATCTTGCATGCAATCTCATTCTCGTTGTACACTACATGATTGTCTTGTTCATCCTCTATGACACACCATTTTATAGTGGTGTTGCTAGAACTATACTCTATCTATGAATCCCATGGTATGAACAGTAACTATCAAACTCCTTACTACAATATTCACCTCCATTTTATGATTTGTGGTCTTGTTGCAGTAACATGTTTGCATTGAAAAGGGAACCATGATTTCAAATAAGCATAGTCTAAAAGGCCAATCATTTTACTATTTTCTAATATGATCTCTCTCCCCCAATTATAGCTATTAATACTTTGATAGTTCCTTCAACTAAACACCATATACTACATGTATTTTCCATTATTCATTAAAATTCCTCCATCATTTTCATGATTTTGGAGGGTCATTGAGTTACCAATCATGCATCATTATATGGATGGGATGGTTATTACAAATGCATCTTTGTTTCAAATTCAAATTCAAACATATGAACTTGATGCATTTACCTTTGACATTTTTTAGAAAACAAAAGTATGTTCTTGCAATTCCCATGAATGATTATATGTATTTTTTGTGTATGCAACTCATTATTCCCTATCATGGCTCTTTACAAACTCTATATGCCACTGTTACCTCCACACTAGTTGCAATATTCAATATGATGCCCCTCCTTCCACAAGGTAATTATGTAGACTCTATTTTCCCTCCTTTAATTTGGTTCAATCTTGAGTAGACACATTTTTTCACAACTTCTTGAGGTTCTTGATCTATGAACTACCATGGGTATTCCACTGGAACATTTTGTCGCAACAAATCTTGTAATATTCTAAAATATTAGATTATGCAATTTATTTCCTTAGATCCCAAATTAATTATTATTATCTTAATGCTTAGATTTATGAAAATAAAATAATTTGATTATCCAGGTGGATATTGGTGGCCACCCACCTGTTCCACTAATTCAGAATGGTTCCACATCTTGATAGTTTTTCTACGGTTTTTCGGGTCTTAAACATCTAGGGTCATTTTGATGCCCTAAATGACATTTTTTTGGCACAAAAATGCCTAATGTGTAGTTCGAGGCATATGCTAGGCTGAACAGAATGTGTACTCCTTGGCTAGAAATTTCCGATGGCGTGTTGAGGGCCCTAAATGGAGATCGTGTGAAACATTTTCACCCCTAGGAAGTTGATGTATCAACTAACCACATAGGGGCCCACAAACCTTTTGGTGTTTCATATTCTAGGGTCATGGTTTTGGACGTTTAGGGTTTTCTCATTCATGCTTTATGTTAAAAACAAATTGTGGCCTCTTTGTAATCAACTTATTGCAAATGAGTGTAGTTGTCACATATCTCTCTTTATAGATAAGCTACCACTATTCTAGCTAGCTTGTGTGCTTTGCATTTTATAATATTTTGTATTCCAGACAAACATTAATATAATTTGAGTTTAATTGTACTACTCATGTGTTTCTTGTGATATCTGTATTTGTTTCCTTGTTATATGTCTGCCTTCATGGAATTCTCAATATAATATATATCAATGGTATCATAGCAATCTTCTCTTTATCATTTCTCTATGCATGTCCTCGTTGAGGTCAGGGTACCAAGAGTTGTGTATTGAATTGGTTGAGCTTGGGGAAAAACATTCTTGTTGGCCCAAGAGTCCTCCCATGGTAGAAGAAAAGAGAGACGATGGAATAGGATATCCTATCAAATTATTTCTCGAGGAAGTCCTCATGCGAAAAAGGAATGTGATGATGGATATTTTTTCCTAGATCCTTTGATGGTTGCCAACAAAAATGGAGGCACCTTCAAACAACAGTCACTTCGGAGGTGAAACTCCCTTTAAGGTACAACTTAAGTTTGATATTCCTTTACTTGAAGGCCAGATATATGTCGATGCTTTAGAAATATGGTTTAGTCTGCTAGAGCGTTATTTTTTTGTCCTATTGTTTTCCAACAGTGAAAAAATCACCTTCGTGCTCCTTAAATCCCTTCCCCATGTTAAATATTGGTGGGAGACTTGTTGTGAACAACATGTCAAATATGATTATGCAATTTTTGGCCCAGGATCCACTTGGGTGGAATTTTTTTATGCCCTCATCGAGTAATACTACCTTTTTGGAAACTATGATGACTAGTACACGAGATCGAAAACTCTACATCATGAGAGAGACTAGACAGTGCCAAAGTACACCAACATCTTCCATACCTTATGCACAAATTTGTGTATTAATTACTCTGAGAGACACCTGGTATTGAAGTACCGTAGTGGCATACATAGGTACATCCAAATAGATATGGATTTCATGGACATATCCTCACTTGGAGTCATTTACCAATATGATGTCAAGATCTAGCAAAAGTTCCAACAAAAGAATAAGAAGGATTTCAATTCTGCAAACCCATCACAGCAAAAGCATGGTAAAGGTAGCCCTAAATACCAAATAGAAGGACTTAGAAAGGATGGCCAACCCCGGGACAACCATTCCAATCCACAAGAAAATAAGGGTAATGGGAAGTTGAAGAACGACACTATAAGGTGGTGTGAGTTCCATAAACTCCCTTAGCACAACATTGATGGATGTCACTCCAAACAATCATTGGTGGATGAGACAAAATCCTCAAATTTGAATATTGATTCAGGTTCTGATTCAAAACTAGATAAGGTAAAATAGATCATTGACACAGAACACAGTGTCACCATCACTACCAAAAAAGTCCAGTTAGAGGAACTAGAGGATCTTGAAGAAGGGGAGCACCTCTTCAACTCATAGATGTGGGTGAATGGGACCCCCCTCCATTTCATTATTAATAGAGGTATCTAGAATAACCTATTATCATAATAGGTCTTAAATAGGTTGAACCTAACAACGATGTCGCATCCTCAATGATACACCATCAGTTGGCTTAGCCAGGGATAAGACATATGCATCATCCAGTAATGTCACCTAGACTACAACATCAAACTTTCAAAGATGAGGTATTGTGTGATGTTTCCCCCCTTGAAGTTTGTGATGTTCTTTTAGGAAAACCCTATATGTGGAAGAGTCATGTTGTTTATGAATCTAGGCCCCATAGTGTCATTATTACTCTCAGAGGTCAACTCTACAGGGTACTAGAGGTAGTCCTAACTATTTTGGTCTCTTTGACCTCCGTGAAGTAGTGCATAAAGGTGGTCTCTCAGACTGGGATATTTTTCCTCTTTATGGTCTAGTTGGAAGGTGAACAGAAGGTCATTGAAACTGCCAAAACATCTTCATGAGGTCTCTCTACATAGAAGCAAAAGGTGAACAAGATAGTAGAAGAGCACAAAGACATATTTACCTTGCCTACTAGGGTGCCTTTGTAATTCTAGGTAAAGAACTCAATTAACTTGACACCCAGTGATCCTCTTCCTAATGAAACTATATACATGTTTTCTATTATGGATAATGAATAAATCAAACGTTATATCCAAGAACTAATTCTGAAGGGCCACATCAAACCAAGCTTCTCATCTTGTTGGAGCCTAATTGTTTTGGTATAGAAGAAGGATATGAGACATGGTGACTTTGTATTGATTATATAGCCTTGAACAATATCATATTCAAGAATTGGTACCCAATCCCCCAGATTGATGATCTTCTTAATCAACTCAAGGGACCAAATTTTTCAGTAATATTGATCTGAATTCAAACTACCACTAGGTGCATATTAAGCAAATTGATGTATGGAAGAACACCTTCAAGTATAAAGAAGGTATATTTGATTGGTTGGTCATTCCTTTCAGCTTGAATAATTCCTCGACCACATTCATTCAGATGATATTGCGACCATTCACAAAATATTTTGTGGTTGTATATCTGGATGACATCCTCATCTTTAGAAAAACTCAGGAACATTAGAAGCAGGTTCAACATACCTTAGGCACCCTGCAAGAGAAACAATTATATGTCAATTTAGAGAAGTTGTCCTTTGACATGCATAGAATATAATATTTGGGATACATCATTGATGAGCATGGTGTGCATTTTGATCCATCTAAGATCCAAGTCATCCATGATTGTTCAGCCATGAAGACATTGACCAAGCTCCACAAATTCTTGGGCCTTGCCAAATTATAATGTAGGTTTGTGTTCAGGTTATCTCCCATCTCTTGGTCTTAAGTGATATAGGTGGAAATCGGTGTCCACCCACCTATTCCACTGGCTCAAAACAGGGGTTTCCACCTTGGCATTTTTTCTACAGTTTTTTGGGTCCTAAAATTTCGGGATCGTTTTGAGGCCCTAAACAACAATTTTTGGGAGAAGCACAATCACACTATAGGATTTATCCATAGTTTCATGGAAACATGTGTATTCCTCATATATTTATTTCCAACTATCTATTGTGCACCTAAAAAAAATATTGTATGCAAAAGTTACGACCCCGAGAAGTTGATGTACCAACTTACCCCATCGAGGCCCACATAACTTTTGGCCTTTCATCTTCTGGGGTTAGGGTTTTGGATTTTATTTATGTTAAAAAGGTCTTTGGAGCCTCATTGTAACAATCATATTATTATGAATGATCATATCCATAACATCTCTTCATAGAGATAATATTACACCATTCTAGCGAGTTCATTCACTCTGTATTTTTACAGTTTATGTACATTTGTTTCATTAATAAAAATTGTGCATTATTGTATCTCTATGTTTCTGGAAATACATCTGTGTATTTACTTATTGTATTTCCACCTTAATTTTGTTCTCAAAATAATCTGTATTAGTGGTATCAAAGCATGTTACTCCTTGTCCTTTCTTAGTGCATGTCCCCGACGAGGTCAGGGTATAGAAAGTTGGGTCTCGAGCTAGTTTCTCTTGAGGACAACCGCTCTCGCCAGCCCAAGCGACCTCCCATGGTGGAATAAATGAGAGACGAGGGAGAAGAATATTCCATCGATTTTTTTCTCGTGGAATCCCTTGCACAATAGAGGAATGAGATGTTGGAGAATTTTTCCCAAATCCTTCAATGATTGCCAACAATAGCAGGTGTGTCTTCATCAAGAATTATCTTTGGATATGCTAACCCATTCAAGGTACAAGTTCATTTCTTTATTCCCATATTTGAAGGTCAAATTGATGTGTATGCTTTGGAAAAGTGGTTAAATACGATAGAAGGATATTTCTCTATCCACGGCCTTTTCGACAGAGAAAATATCACTTTTGTGCTCCTTAAGGCTCTCCTCCATGTCAAACATTGGTGGGAAAGTTACTAGGAGAAAAATTCCATAGAGGATTCTAGAATATTTGGGGCTAATCCCACTTGGTATTTTTTTATGGATGCAATCAAGGAGCAATATCACCCTGTGGGAAACTATGATGGCCAGTACATGAGATGGACCATGCTGCATCAAGAGAGGGGCCAAACAATGTCAAATCTCACAAATACCTTCCATACCTTGCGCACTAAGTTGGGTATCAAAGACTCTGAGTGACATCTTCTTCTAAAATACCACAGGGCTCTACAAAGGTACATCCAAAATAAAATGAAGTTTATAGACATCTCATAACTGGGAGTTTCTTATCGATATGTTGTCAAAATTGAGCAGAAATTTAAGCAGTAGAACAAGTGTGAATTTAGGTCTGCAAATCTGTAACAAATAAAATATGCCAAAGACAACAAAAGAAGAATATAAATGGGAATATGAAGGACACTAGGAAGTGGTGTGAATTTCAAAATCTATTGGCACAACACTGATGAATGTCACTCAAAACTTTCATTGGTAGCCAAGCTCAAAGAAACAGAGTCGAGCCTCAAATTGGACTCTGATTCAGACAATAATAAAAGGAGACAAATAATTGATGTAGAACCCACTACTATGGTCATGACCACAACAATCCAACCAAAAGAACCAAATGATCCTGAGGAGGGGGAGTGCCTCTTCCATTCACATATGTGGGTGAAGGGGACCCCACTATATTTTATTGTTGATAGCGGAATCCAGAAGAACCTAATATTATTAGAGGTCATCAAGTAGTTGTATTTGCTAACAACACAACATCCACAACCATACAACATTGGGTGGATTCGGCAGGGTCAAGATATTCCTGTCAACCATCATTTTTTCTTGTCCTACAACATCAAGCCCTTCAAGGATGAGGTATTGTGTGATGCTTCCCCACTGGAAGTCTGTGATGTTCTGTTAGGCTAGCCATATGTGTGGAAACTTCATGTTATTTATGAGTCTTGACCCCGTAGCATCATTGTTACTTTGGGGGTTCAACACTATAGGATACCAAAGGTAGTCTTGACTATTGTCTTGACAAAATAGTGTTGCAAGGTAATCTCTCAGACTACAAATTTACCCTCTTCACAATGTGGGAAGAAAGTGAACAAAAGGAAATTGCAACCACTACAACCTCGGCCCAATACCTTTCTATCTAGCAGAAGTAGATTGTATAAGAGCACAAAAATATTGTTATGTCACCTACAGGGGTGCCTCCACACTACCCAATCTAGAAAAGTTACAACATAGCCCTTCATAATCATCATATCACATATTCACTGATAGAGACCTCTCACACTTGGGAAGATCATGCAGCTATATCAGTTGAACGAATCCAACCCCTCCAACAACATGTTCATAAAAACCTTCAATAAGATAAGCATGACAACTTCTTCAGCAGGGCAAGTAGTTCACCAAGGTTCAGATTCAACAAAAGATTCCTCTTCTTCTGCGGGAACTTGATGCAATGGGAACCATTGCTTCCTAAGGGGGGCAGAATGATCTAGGTGAAAATATGTGGCCACCCACCTATTCCACTAGCTCAAAAAAGGGGTTTCCATATTGGTTGTTTTTCTACAGTTTGTTGGGTCCTAAACTTTTGGGGCCATTTTGAGGCCCTAAACAACATTTGTTGGTCGCAACACAATCACACTATTGGCTTTATCCAATGTGTGATGGAAACATGTGTATTCGTCAGATAATTCTTTCCAATGAGCTATTGTGCGCCTAAAACAAAGATCATATGAAAAGGTTATGACCCCAAGAAGTTGATGTACCAACTTATCCCTGTTGGTTGTGTAGCCTGATTTAGAGGTCTTTTACTTTTAGCCATGTTTATACCCCATGAAGTATTTACATCCCAGAAGTATGTACACTCTTCCACGCGGGGGAATGCAGAGGGGGGGTACCCCCTTTGCGGGGTTCGGGGGGGCTATCACCCCGACTGGGGGGTCTGGGGGCAAGCGGGCCCCCAGCGGGGGTTCGGGGGTGAAGCCCCTGAAGAAAAAATTGCATTGTAAAAGTATATTGTAATTTCATTGCAAATCTAGACCGTTCATTATAAGGTCGTAGATCTAACGATAGAGATTATGTTAGGGTTTTTTTCCCTAGAAGGAAACTCTCTTTTATGAGGGAAATGTATTGCGTCTATGTAGGTTGGCAAGTATTGTATTCTGAGAGAGGAGACTGTGAGAGAAAGAAGAGGAAGTTACAATGAGTTTTGTTGTAGGTTGTATCCCTTCATTTTGTTGGATAATAATAAAGAAAGGACCTGGCAATTTCTCTGGTGGACGTAGCCCACACTGGGTGAACCACGTAAATCTGTGTCTCTCTTGTATTGTGTATCTTTTGTGTTTTATT